>PVLC010021327.1:15464-28200 GCA_004027655.1 Graphiurus murinus
CGGTACTGGGGATTGAACTCAGGGGCATTCTACCTCCGAGCTATACCCCCAGCCCTATTTTTTATTCTTTATTTTGAAACCGAGTCTCACTAAGTTGTGGAGTGCCTCACTAGGTAGCTGAGGCTGGCCGCGAACCCGGATCCTCTGGTCTCAGCCTCCCGAATGCTGGGATTACAAGCGTGCGCCACCACGCCCGGCAAATTTAGCTTTTTCAATTGCGAATGGATTTAGAGATCTAGCTTTCTCATTTCAAACAGAAAGGCTGAGCAAAGTCCAAGGGGGTTAGTAACACCCTTGCACATTTATCATGTGCCAGCTATTATGTTAAATGCTTTACACGTGATTCACTTTGAATCCTCATCGCCCCATGAAGTAGGCAGTTCTGAGTCCACGTTTCATAGGTGAGAAAGCTGAGGCTTGGAGACATTGATAACTTGTCCATGTTACATAGAACAAAGAGCAGACAGAGTCAGGGTGACAATCTC
Source organism: Graphiurus murinus (assembly GCA_004027655.1). Classification (NCBI taxonomy): domain Eukaryota; kingdom Metazoa; phylum Chordata; class Mammalia; order Rodentia; family Gliridae; genus Graphiurus; species Graphiurus murinus. The sequence continues at coordinate 15,950 of PVLC010021327.1, forward strand.
TATCACCTGATTTGATAACATTCTTTATTGTGTAAGTAGAGCAATCTTTTCAAGATCTTTTGATGAGTTAGCAGTAAGTACAAAATGGCAAGTCCACAGTTCTTTACCATGTCTCTCATTCATGACTTTCAGTAATGATTTAGTTGGATTTTGCTAGTAAATAGAGACTTCCAGTGCCTAAGAAATGCAAATTTAAATGGAACACAACCGACTGGTTTTTCTGGGTGGTAGGCTCTCTTCTTTATGTGTTCTAATGCCTTCTGTGCTTTCTTGTGTGTGTAAAGTTTTCTGTAATTTTAAAGTTCTATAGTAAAAAATTAAAAAGATAGTATTCATTATTCTCCAACACTACAGAATCACTCTCCTGTATCAAACGTTCCTTGACTGTCTTTATTAAATTTTTTTCTTTATAGAAAAAGGACATTTTTTTCCAAAAAGATTTTCTTCTGAGACTCATCTAATAACTCAATTTTTAATTTAGGTAATGAGATTTTAGGAAAATGCATCAGAAAGGAGGGGGTTAGAGATCAGCTTATGTTTGAAATGGGTGTGGGAGGGCCATGGGGTTCCTTTCCTGGGTGTAGGCTGCCCTCTGCTGGAACATCTAAGGCTTACAACCCACTTCTGATTAAACAGCTGAACTCTTCTCAGCTGTGCTGCATAAAACCAGACTGTAAGGTATTAAGTGGCCCATTTTACTCATGAGGTGCTAAGCTGATGGCCTTAAATCCAAAAGGCAGAATCCAGACATTCCAACTGATGAGTTTGGGTAATAAAACAATTTTCATGTATGCCTGAAAAATAGCCCTTTTTACTTTCTTACTCCTTGCATGGGCAAATCTCTTTCTCATGAAAGTCAAAACCACTAGCCAAAGCATATCTTGCACTGCCCTCAGAAGAAAGCAGCACCTGATGTGACACATGCCCACTGCAGGATTGTGGTGCACGTTAATTGACTTCCCAAAGCACTCAAGCGCAAAGCCAGGCACATAGTCATTGCTCAGCAAATAGAAATTCTCATCTGATCTTCATCATAACCCTATCAAAAGGAGAATAATAAAAACACCTTCTGGGTATGACTTGGGATGTACATGCTTGCATGTACACTCAGGCCCACAGTTGGGTAAAAGTACAATTTACGTGTGATAAAAAGACCCTAAAGTACAGAACAACACATGTGTGCTCCTAACAGGTAATTTGCAAGCCTGGCCTTCCACATCTCAGAGAGATTGTCAGTAAGAACTGCAACAACTTACTGCAAAAAGGGATTGTTGGTTAAAAGCTGAAAATTCAGTAAGAACAACCCTATCTTCATAGTCGTCTAATTGGGTTTTAAAAAATTGTTGGTGATTTCTTCTTACATCTTTGATCCAAATGGATTCTGGTGCTGATAAGCAACAGGAACACTCAGTCTCCCCTATTTCATGCACTGATGCAATTCCTGTTCTCTAGTGGGAGGTCATATCCCACCGGAAATAAATGCTGTATGAGGCTCCCGGGATTATTTTTGTACTCCTAAATTGGAATTTTGTTATCAAGTCACTTAAAATCCAAAGCACAATTGGAATGATGTAGTGAATCCGGTAGAAACGTGGCAAGTGTTAAGGTCTTTGTGGATTTAATTTTAAAAAGTCATCTATGAGTGATTGTTCCAGAACATCAACTTTTACCAGACTCACCACCACGTCCCTTTCCAAAGAACAGTTCAGGAAAATAAAACATACCAGTGTCATTCCTGTTTGGCTTGCTGTGGTTTGAATTTTTCTTGTGTTTGGGGAATTAAAAAATCAAGCAGGGAAGGAGAGTACAATTAATACAGAGAAAAATATGATCAGCCGAAATATTTAGAACAGAGATCACTTAGCTTCTACCTCTTCCCTTCCCTTGTCATGGAAACTATTTCATCTTTTGGCAAATAATCAAAGCTTGTTGCCATAGGGTGCTTTTCTTTTGGAAAATAAGAATCTTTGTGGTTTTGTAAATCATCTTTGTTAACCCCAAATTGTTCCCATCCATATTTTGCAGTGTGGCAGATGCTTTTGTACCTCCATTTATTTGGTGATCTAGAGGGACTTGCTAGGAAAAGACTTCTTGGCAAGGCCCACTATATCTTGAGGAACCACCTCAGGCTGCCCTTCACCTTCTCATGCTCCTGCCAATTGATCTGCAGATCCCTAAACACCCACCACTGCTCTGTTCCATCTCCATGACTTTCATAAGCGGGTGCCTCTGCCTAGAATGCTTCTCCTGCTCCATCTCATTCATCAAACTTGCGATCATTTTTGTTTTGCATAACTCTTGGGATGCTCTGAAACCTCTTCAGAGCCACCTCTTCAGAGAAATGCTTCCATGATAGCCCTTCTTTTTTTGAGGTACTGGGGATTAAACTCAGGGGCATTTTACCTCCGAGCTACACCGCCAGTCCTATTTTTTTATTCTTTATTTTGAAACAGGGTCTCACTAAGTTGCAAAATGCCTCACTAGGTAGCTGAGGCTGGCCACAAACCCAGATCCTCCGGTCTCAGCCTCCCAAATGCTGGGATTACAAGCATGTGCCACCACGCCAGGTTCCATGATAGCCTTTCTTACAATGAAAAACAACTATTTCCTTACATAATAATCGTAACAACTAACATTTACTGAGTACATATAACAGAGTGGGGATGCAGTGATATGTTTTACATGCTTATGTCTTCTCCTCCCATTAAACATGAGACATGGAGGCTGTGAGCTATGAAAATGTGGGGGTGCAGGTTTCGCTTGTGTGTGTGGAGTGCAGGTGTGGGCCCATGGTCTTCAGTCTGTAAGGACTTGCTATTGGTCGCCATTCTGCAATGCCATCCCATTCGCCTTCCCTGCTGGGCCAAGAGCCCCTCTGTACCAGGAGCACCCTTCATTCCTGTGAGTAACTCAAGCCCAGAAACTTGAACTAATAATTATTATGTCACAATGTGTACTGAATGCATAAATGGAATTAATGGATCCTTGCAAAAACTGATGAAACAAATATCAAACAGTAAGTTCCTCACTTTGAAAGATTAAGAAAGGAGATTCTCAGAAAAAGTCAACACGAACTGCTCTGGTCCAGCCCCACACCCTCACCTCCCTTTTACTTTGTGGCATGCATCTCTCCCTTGTCCCTGAGTCCAGCAGAGCTGTTGAATGGTCAGTTCCTCAGAACGGCCAGTGCAGCTGCCCGCCCACATGCCACCAGATCTTCTCTCAGCTCTCTCTCTACTCACCAAGTGAGCTCTAAACTCCCACCAACCACATCTCCCCGGGACTAAGCAGATGAGGGGCAAACAGTGGTTGCTAAAAGCTATAAAGTGATGCAAACATAGTACTATGTTTGCATCACTTTGAACCTCACTCGTGCATAATTACAATGCACAAATAAAAGTATAAAAATCAAGCCAAAAGAATTGGCATCAGCAAATTTTTTAGAAAGCTATAAAGCAGCTGGGCATGGTGGCTCATGCTTGTAATCCCAGTACTTGGGAGACTGAGACAAGAGGAGGAGGATCGCAGGTTCAAGTCCAGCCTTAGCAAGTTAGTGAGGCTCTCCACAACTTAGTGAGACCTTGTTTCAAGATAAGATAAATAAATAAAAATAAATAAATAAATAAATAAATAAATAAATAAATAAATAAATAAATAAATAAATAAATACATGGTCTGGGAGTGTAGCTCTGAGGTAGAATGCCCTGAGTTCAATCCCCAGGGGGGTGGGGGGAGCTCTAAAGCGCCAGCCTGCAGGGGCTGCAGCGTGAGCGGCCAGAAGAGCAGGCGCTGGGGTCCACTACTCCAGTGCACTCGGAGGAGCTGTCCCTTTGGGTGAGTGAATGAATGTCTCCACCCAGCAGTCTTTCAGGAGCCCCCATCTCCTACAGTCGTTCTGAAGATTCATGTCTCCAGAAGCTTAGGGTTTGTTACAGAAGAAACACTCCAGGAATATTAGATAGAAAATATAACCTTTGGTAAACAAGTGATCAAACAGAACAGGAGAACTGGTTTTTAAAATCTCTCCTATGTTTCAAGGGCCAACTTAGGTCTTAGCAAGAGACTTATCTCCTGAGTTGCAGGCACAAAGCCATGGTCTATGGATCTTGCTCTGAAAGTACGTTGAAATTTGGAATCAGGAAGTAAACACTAGAGTCCTCTATCTAATCAACCAGGTACAGTTACACACCCTGTGCTTTTTTGCTTTTTTTTTTTTTTTTTTTTTCAGGAATTCAAGGGCAACTGTTCAGGCAAAACCAGCCACTTTCTGTTTTATGGTAATGTCCATAAACATATGGGCTGCCATCTTTTTGAACTGAGACATGTCAGGTTTCTAGTGATTAACGATCATAGAAATTATTAATTGTAAAGCAAAGGCATTTAACGAGTATTGAATCTTACCGAACATCAAGGATAACTTTATCAGGGGTGCAGTAAGGGTGGTTGGTGAGTGAGGAGTGAGTAAAACCAGAGGTTCCAGCCAGCCAGGGACCATTGAGAAGTGTGAAGATGATACTACTGATTCATTGTATTCCTTCTTTTCCTTCACTCCTTGGCTGTAGATTTCCCAAGAACTTCTTTGACAGTTAAACATAACATTGCCTCTTCCTTACTGTTCCTCTGAACTAATGGGCATGCATGAAAGCAGGCTCTTCAGGGAGAATCCTTTAAAGGAATCAATGGGGTATAGATAGTAGTCAAAGTATGAACATGAGGTAAAGTGGCCTGGGTTTAAATCCGCGCTCTGTCAAGAGAAGGAAGCAGTGGAGGAGGAGGGAGGGAGGAGAGGAGAGAAAGCAGAGGAGCAAGAAGAAAGGGAGGAGGAAGATGGAGAGGAAGGAGGAGGAAGGGGGTGGGGAGAGCACACTAGCTCTCTTCTCTTCTTGTAATGGCACTAATCTCATAATGAAGAATTCACTCCCATGGCCTAACTACCTCCCAAAGGCCCCATTTCCAAATATTAGGGTTTTAGCATATTAATTTTGAGGGGGGACACATGTAGCCCATAGTACCCCTCCTGCCTCCTGCTTCCCTAAACAGAGAAACTCCAGAAGAAAGGAAGCATATCATGGGATTATTCAAAGACAGGGATGTCAGAATTTTCACCAGAGTTTATTTCTTAAGAAATTAGCAAGGAAGAAAACATAAGGTCTGATCTGTTTAGATATTATACATCTAAAAGAAATTATGTACACATAAATTATGTACACATTTTTATTAATATAGTATTCAAAAACATGTGCATGGCCAGGCGTGGTGGCGCACACTTGTAATCCCAGCATTTGGGAGGCTGAGACAGGAGGATCTGGGTTCGCGGCCCGCCTCAGCTACCTAGTGAGGCACTCTGCAACTTAGTGAGACCCTGTTTCAAAATAAAGAATAAAAAATAGGGCTGGGGGTATAGCTCGGAGGTAGAATGCCCCTGAGTTCAACCCCCAGTACCACACACACACACAAAATGTGCATGTGTGTATATAAGTACCTATGTATATAACTGACAGGGGAGCCAGGCATGGTGGCACACACCTGGAATCCTAATACTTGCAAGGCTGAGACAGGAGGATGGCAGGTTTGAGGACAGCCTCAGCAATCTAGCGACATCCTGTTTCAAAACAAAAAATAAAAAAAGGGCTGGTGGTGTAACTTAAAGATAGAATGCCCTTGGGTTCAATCCCTGGTATCAAAAAAATAAATAAATAACTGACAGTAAGACAAGAGAAAGATTAACTTATGTACCACAGTAATAACCATAGCAGAAGCAATTTCCCTAAAATAACTGCATTTCTCTTTTCACGGACACACCCACATTCCTATGATAATACCATCGTCCACTAGAGGGCAGTCTACATTCAGATTATTAATGCGTGTTAACTAAATGATGTTTTACCTCGTCTCAAATTAAATCAACTAGACGCCTGCTTGTTTTTCAAAGTGCATGAATATAAATTAGGCATTTCGTCCACGTTTGTGTTTTCATCACTAATATGATGCTTTGGCTGGAGTGGAGAGCCAAGATGGACGAGGTAAACAGGGCATGGCGCTGCTTTGTGTGCTCACATTTAAACACAGGCCAGGCACCGAACAGTTGCACATGTGCGGATGCAGAATTTCCATGAGAAAGAGTAACATGATCCTAGTGTTTGCAGAACACACACAGCAAGTGAACCTACCACTTCATATTTCTCTTTAAAGACAGGGCCTGCGTTTAACACCTGTGAACAATGGAAACAATTATAGTAACCTTCCCTGCTTATCCTGCAGAGGATTTGCAAATGAGATCAGTATCGCCACCTCCTTTAAAAAAATATCCTTTCATAACTGTATTGATTCTTGCAAATGCCAAAGCGAACTCTATCCAAATGACAGAGCTAGCTGTACATCTAGGAATCATTAGCAAAGGATGTCCTCGTGGGTAGCTTCTGAGAACTATTCTCTAGAAGAGCTGGGATGGCGGTAGTGTCGGTGCAGGCTTACAACGGGAGTCTGAGAACCCACCAGATGGCCACTGACAGAATAAACGGTGGCCAGCCGGGCGTGGTGGCGCACGCTTGTAATCCCAGCATTCGGGAGGCTGAGACTGGAGGATCCGGGTTCGCGGCCAGCCTCAGCTACCTAGTGAGACACTCCGCAACTTAGTGAGACTCGATTTCAAAATAAAGAATAAAAAATAGGGCTGGGGGTAAAGCTCGGAGGTAGAATGCCCCTGAGTTCAATTCCCAGTACCGAAAAAAAAAAAAAAAAAAAAAAAGAATAAATGGTGGCCAGTGCGGGTGCCCTCCCCCCCCCACCCCAACTGGCACTGCGCAGAATCCAGCCTTTGGAGCTTCTTTCTGCAGAGCATGTCTCCAAGAATTCGCCTTCCACCTGCCCTGGGGAGGAGACCTCCAGGAGGCCGGCCTCCAGCAAGGCATGGGGGAACGACCTGAAGGGCCTCTTCCCTGCCTCAGAACCCTCACCAGCACCGCCGCTATTTAAGGACCCAGTAGATTCCTGGAGCGTCCCCAACTACGAAGTCTTGAGATTGCAATTCCCAGTACGAAGTTAGCACACACGATTTTGCTTCAGGCTATCTAGGGAATCCTCGATAAAACAGTTGTGTTTGGGCACTAAAGGAGGTGAGGACTTCAAGAAAGTGTGCAATCCCGATTCTAATATTCACAATCAGCGACTTAAACGACTGCAGTTAGAAGAAAATCAGAAAGGAACTTCGAGGTAAATCCCTGCTGCCTGAGGGTTTGCTGCAATTCACATATTCACCATTAGGTGGCGCGAGAATGACGTCTTCCCGAGAGCCGGAAGACGCAGCTTCAACTTCTTTATCTTTAAAATACTACACTATTTGGGGTTTGATTATCATTATTATAATTATAATTTCCTGTCCTGCTCCTATCCCAAGCCTTTTCTAAGTAGTTACATAGTTTAGGGAGCATAACTTTTAAATTGTTGCATAAGAGTTCTTGGTTAAATGATTACATTAATCGCTTCAAAGGCCATGATACACACAAATTATATTATTGAGGTGGCATCTTGTAGCCTTAAAATTTTATGGATTCAAGATTCTATGAAGTTCATACCACAAATTTCTCCCTACTTATAGAAATTCACAATTCCTAATCCCAGATGGTTAGAAAACCTATATCTTAGGAAACTTCACTAAATCTACTATAATTCCTATGTGTCTATTCAGACACATTTTCTCTTTTTCTGTCATTGATAGAGATGGAAAAAAATTAATTGCCTGTCACCTGTCGGAAAGGTGTCTGTAGGCACAAATCACTTAAACAAGTTATCTATTGAGAACATACAAAAATGGCTGGCAGCCAGGTGTGGTAGCAGATAACAGGTTCGTGGCCAGCCTTAGCAACTAGTGAGGCACTCCACAACTTAGTGAGACCCTGTTTCAAAAATAAAGAATAAAAATAGTACTGGGGTGTAGATCTAAATTAGAATGCCCTTGGATTCAATCCTCAGTACAGGAAAAAAAATAGGGTTTGGGGGTGTGTGGCTCAGGGGTAGAATGCTCTGGGTTCAGTCCCTAGTACCAAAAAGTGACTGGCTATTGGCTATTATAGGCACAGTGGAAAGGTGAGATGTGCACCTGGTCATGGCTTTTGCTGGCTCCCTGTGCCTCAGTTTCCCCTCCAGCAGCTCTTCTTGGGCCTTCAGATTGGCCACTTCCTGCCTCCGCTGCTGGAATCTCTAGGAGTAATTTTGTGAGCTAAGGATCCTAAGTGAGACTAGATCTATCCTTTTTTTAGTCAGCACATGTAAGCCAGTGTTTTTCAAATCCTCTTCATTAGAAGATAAAGAGGAAAACAAAATAAAAGATCCATTTATAGCTAAGTGCCTCTCCCAGGTGGCTTTGGCTGCCATCACCAACTGAGCAGAGGGCCCTGGCTCCTTTCTTTGCCTCCACCTCCTGTAAGCTCTCAGAAGTCTAACCCTGTGGTTCTTCTGCTGTTCCAAGCTAACGCTGAAGGCTGAGCTGGTGGAGCTGGTGGGCGCCATTTTCCCATCTGCTTTCTTTCACCACAGGCAGGCAGAACTCAGGGAGGCAGCAGGGCTAGGGCTGGTCATGGATTAGAGTCGGGTTCTGAACTCGAGAGGACCAGGCTTAAACTCTAACTCTGCCACTAATTCCTTATGTGGCCCTTGGACGTTACTAAAGCTTTGTGACCTCAGTTTCCTCTCTGTAAATGAAGATAACCATAGGCTACATTAGGGTCTTATGAGAGGCTTAGAAGGGATAGTATCTGTAAAATACATAACATGGGGCTTATCATGTCTTCAATGTTAACTTGTCTCTTCCAATTTTAAAGGTTTTGTTTTGTTGTTGTTGTTTTTTTTTTGCGATACTGGGGATTGAACTCAGAGGCATTCTACCTACCTCCAAGGTATACCCCCAGCCCTATTTTTTATTCTTTATTTGGAAACAGGGTCTCACTAAGTTGCACAGGGCCTCACTAGGTAGCTGAGGCTGGCCTTGAACCCGGATACTCCAGCCTCAGCCTCCTAAATGCTGGGATTACAAGCATGCGCCACACCCAACTCCAATTTTAAAGTTTTGTCCTTTCATCCCCGTGTGTGTGTGTGTGTGTGTGTGTGTGTGTGTGTGTGTGTGTGTGTGTGCAGTACTGGGGATTAAACCAGGGGCTTTCTGTCTCTCAGCCTTACCCTCAGCCCTATTTATTTATTTATTTTTGAAACAGAGTCTTCCTAGGTTACTGAGGCTGGCCTTAAACCTGCAATCCTCCTGTCTCAGCCTCCTAAGTACTGATATTACAGGTGCACACCATCATGCCTGGCAGCTTTTGTCCTTTAGTAGACTCAGCCAACACAATTCCTTTTCTGTCTGAGATATCCCTAGAATGGTCAGATCAAGTGCAAAGCTGACGTGCTCACATGCAGAAGGAATCGTGGTACCAAGCCATATTGGCTAATTAATCACACTTCCCTGGTTGTCTGTGATGCCCGTGCATCTCGGGGAGCTCTGGGGTACAGATTTTCCCAAATCAAATCAACACCATTTTACAAGCAAGAAAGGAATTCACACCGAAGAGTAGTAATAACTATTTTCTATCAAGAGCGATTTATCACATATTTATTGATTGCCTACAATCAATAAATATCTTTGTACAAGATAGATGGGGATTATAATCTCATAAAATGCAAACTGCAAAGCCATGATTCCTGCTCTGAAGATGTTTAGGATCCAACAAAAGAAAAAAGGCACACAGAGTCAGAGTCAAGGTAGGGATCTTGTTCTGAGCCGTGCAGGCTTCTCCCTCTTTAAGCTTTGTGTTGTTAGTGTACCCCCTTAGAATGAATCTACACCCCCAAACAAGTTCAAATTTAATAAGATTAGACCAGGGAACAGTAGAGCTTCCACATGAACGATACACTTTCTCAATTCTGAACTGTTTTAAACTTTTGAAACTTCAGTGATAATGATGACTCATGGTGACTTTACTACTCACTGTCTGGCCTGAGTCAGAAACCTCAGTCATCTTTACCTTTTTTCCTTTCTTTCATCACCCACATCCAGCCTATAATTTCATCACAATAAAATACTAATAGAAAGCCATGTAGTCAGTTTCATTCTAGCAATCGGATGGATGTCTTGATCCCCCGAGGCTTGCAGTTTCTCCTGCCTCAACTGTCCAATCCAGGCCCCCTTCAACCTATTCTGCACATCACTAGCAAGGTGAGCTTTCTAAGAGCTCACGCCCAGGTGAATCACATTAGGAGGTATGAAACCAGCTTAAAGGTGTGATTCTAGGACACCAAAATTCTGTCCATCCTTTCCTTTTTTTCTGGTAGTAGGGGTTGGACCCAGGGGCATTCTACCTCTGAGTAACACCCTAGCCCTATTTTTATTTTTTGTTTTGAAACATGGTCTCACTAAGTTGCTGAGGCTGGCCTCAAAGCTGCATTCCTCCTGTCTCAGCCTCCCAAATTCTGGGATTGCAGATGTACACCACCATCCAACAGTACATTTTGAGAAATGGTAGAGAGGAGTGAAAAGTACCACAGGAAAGCGATGGGAAATATCTTACCTGAAGGAGAGGGAAAACTCACTAGATCTTTGACACAATAGACCACATTTCAGTATTTTAGACTGCCAGGAGTTTAGAGAAAACCAGCAATGATTTATACATCATTTTTTTATTGTTTTTTTTCTTTTTCTTTTTCTTTTTTATCAGGATCTGTTGTTTTTCTGCTGCAATTTTCTTTCCTGGGGCAAACCAAACACAGTTATGTGATGCTTGCTAAAATGTTTGGCAAATCTTTATATATTTTTTAAACACAAATAAGAATCTGTCCTTAGAATGAAATAGCTTTAATTACCACCATTGCTGTGCATGGTTTCTGTATCATACTGAAGAAGCCCTTTTTAGAAGGGCTTAGAAGGACTTTTTATCAAAGGCTTTTAGAAGCCTTTGAAAGATGGAGAACTTATAACAGAAATTAAACTCGACAATAAAACTCACAGCAATGTCATGGATCTCCCGTAGCGCAAGGATGCCTGAGAGGTTGAATCTCACTTAAAACATTTAAGGATGAGTTGACTGTGTCTTTGCTATGGTTTGAACACATCCCCCAAAAAGCATGTGTAAGAAACTTAAGCATCAATACTACAGTACTGGGAGACGGAGCCTACGGACAGCTGTTTAGGTCGTGAGATCTGAACCCTAAGATGAATGGATTAATGCTGATCATAACAGATCTCGAGCATAAAGAACAAGATTATGTTATTTGCAGGAAAATGGATGGATCCAGAGAACATTACGTTAAGAGAAATTAGCGAGCCACAGAAAGTGAAGGGTCTTATGTTTTCTTTCATATATAATCAGGATACAAGAGGGACTTTAGGTCATGGAAGAGAAACTGCAGTGGAACAATGGAGGGGATCCAGAGGTGGGTGACAGAGGGGAGGTGGGGAGAATCAATGAAGGAAACATGTTGGGAGCGGTGAAGCTGTTGCGCCTAAGAGATGGCAACTGCAGTAAAGTACCTCAGTGCAGTAAAGTAAGGCGTTGTGGTAAAACAGCAATGTCAGCTTATGTGCAGGCTAGCTTTCCTGACCAATCGGAGCTCAGATATGAGTCAAGTCCTGATTGGCCAGAAGCAGACATATAAGTCTCTGTTCTGGGTCTGGGCCGCCGCCATTACCCGCATGAAGATAAGCAATCCTGAGTAAAGCTTCTCGCAGAAGGAACCTGGTTGTCGTGTGTTTTTCTCCGCTGGACGGACTCAAGCGCGCGGCATATGGTGGCCCGGACGGGGATCTTCTCCTCCCGTACGAGGTTCCAGAACTGCGTTGAAGTCAGGGCGATCGATCGGTAAGAGCCGGTAAGTAGGGGCTCTAAGTGAAAGTTCCAGTAAAGGACAAGCGGTAAGAGCCGGTAGGGGCTCCTAGTGAAAGTTCCGGTAAGGACAAGCTTAGGTTCGCGGATAGCGACAAATATGGGTAACTCTCCTAGTTGTCCCTTATGGGGTGCTCTTAGGGGATTACTAAAAATTACCTTTTTGCAAGCTGCAAAAGAGGCTGTCTTAGAATGGAAAGATAGTAGATCTGGGAGCGCATGCGGCAGGGAAACAAAGGCCGAACTTGATTGTGACCGCGAGTCTCTGGGCCATTGCTTGCTACAGGAAGGGGAGGGGGATAGCGAATCCTCTCCCACTTCCTCTAGTGAGGAGGAGGACACCACTAGCAGTGAGGACTCGGATATGAAGAGTTTGTTAGAAAT
>PVLC010021328.1:0-28132 GCA_004027655.1 Graphiurus murinus
ATGCCTTTATCAGCTTGTACCTAACAAAGATGGATGATTACAATGCACCAATTAATAAAAAAAAAAAAAATAGAGCTGGGGGTATAGCTTAGAGGTCAAATGCCCCTGGGTTCAACCCCTAGCACCACACACACACACACACACACACACACACACACACACACACACACACATTAGGAAAGAAAAAAAAAATCCAGGAGAGACTTCTCTGGCTATTGTCTGACCCAAAAATTGTCCTCTCAAAGCAATGGAAGAATTTAACTTCTCTAAGAAGCATCAGACAAACACTTCAGTAGACTCTTCAGCAACTGGCTTGATATATTATCCACCACACAACCCAGGAAAACAAAATTATATAGCTGGATACATAAGACCACTAAAAAAAACTTAAAGAAACTGTCCAGATTCAAGATTTCAAGGCAAATGGACTTAAAATGGCCCTCAAAATGTAATGCTTCAAGACTGGGGATGTAGCTTAGTAGTAAATACTTACCTAACATTTGTAAGGGCCTAGGTTCTATCCCCAGCACCACCAAAAAAAAAAAAAAGAGTAATACCTTCAGACTTTCCTTTCTAGATTTGAGTACTAGAGCTTTTAAACCATCTGCTGGAAAGTGAGGCATCCTTATATCCTCAGATTTAGAAGGACCACATCCTTAAGTACATACATATACCAACTTGTACAAATAAATAGCAAATCATTCCAATTCTTCCCTCATTCTGCACCAAGTCCAAATTCAGGACTGACACTAGTATCTACAGAGCAAGAAGGAAAAAATGTGACAAAGATTTTCCAGCCAGGCCCGCCCCTCCTCCTCACACACCCTCAGCACATACAAGCAAGCACATAGCGGATTCTGTGCACGTCTCATTTGGGGCCAGTTTCTGCACCATGACATCAGTGCAGTATAATGAGCCAAGTTTAAACTCCATCTGGGACAAATAATGTTCAGGCACACTGTGACTTCTTTTGTTTATATACACTGACTAAATATGTCTTAGTGGTAAATGAACTAACTCTTAAGATTTATTTCCCAAGGCTTCAAAAACAATACTTTGCACCCTGAAGCAACGCCTGCCTCTAGCTCTCTTTCCAAGACTATGCGCGAGTGATTTTTAACAGAACACATGATTCTGAAACATATAATTAACATGTTGAAGAGAGTCAAAGTCCAAGCAGACCTCTGTCAATCTAAAACAAAGAAAACGAGGAACTCTCTATACCACATGATGCTTGATTGTATATTCTCCTTGGAGAACAGGAAAAGTTGAGGTGAGAAATTTAAGACATGGTTGTCAGCAAAATGGCCATTTTTTTTTTTCTTTTTGAAGAGTAAACTCAGTTTTCTTGTTTTGTTTTGTTTTGTTTTTAATTCTGGCATGACTTAAGAGAAATAATTAGAAATTCAGAACAAAAAAACAAACCACCTAATAGGTTCAAGTCTTACAAGTTTCTAGATTCCTTAAGTCTCAAAAACTGCCTCTCAAGTGATGTCATTTTTGAACGGAGCTGAAGGGCAGGGTTTGGGAAGAAAGGGCAGGCAGAAAAGTCCTCTCCTAGCTCCTTATAGCAGACTCCATGGAGAAGGAACCCACTACCCTTCTCTGGTCACCACTGTCTCTCAGCAGCTACCCACCCCAGACCCCAGAGAGAACCCCTGTTGCTAATCTTCTCCTGGGCTCCTGAACAACTGACTCTCAACTTCTCCTCCAATCAGGAAGCTGGCCTTCTGGCCTTTCGATACCACCAATGCTGCTTGGGGTCTCCATCTCAGAGCCAGAATCACTGTGATCTTCTACAGTTCACGTGGAGACCACATAACATAATAAAGAGGGGCCATCTTCTTGGTCAACTTTACAATCTACTACTGTGCAAAACCTATCTCATGTCTCCCCGATGGTTTACCTGAACAAGACTAACAGAACTATGCCCAACCTAGGCAGCTCCATTTTCCAGAAGGCAGGTCCATGTTCTGGAAGAGGACCTATGTAGATTCAAATCTCAGTCCTGTGATTTGCCAGCTGCAAGTACTTAACCTTTCTCATCTTAGATTATGACTATAGAAATTTTTGCATGGTGGCACACACCTGTAACCCCAGTATGTGGGAAGCTAAAACAGGAAGATCACAAGTGAGACCCTGTTTCAAAATAATAAGGGTTTGGGGTATAGCTCAGTGGTAGAGCACCCTTAGGTTCAGTCCCAAGTACCACCACCAAAAAAAAAAAAAACAAAAAATGATTGCTATCTTACAGGGTTTATGATTACTGGTTGAAATGCCATACATAAGTGGCTTAGCACCCATTTCAGTACCTCATAATCCCACAAGTAGTTACTATTTTTTCCTTCCATTGCACAAGGAACAAAGAAATCAAAATATCAACCAGAAGTCATTCTTTCCAACAATTTAACTTACTATCCACAAATAACCACTCAGCTAAAAGTTGCTGAGACCAAAAGTCTGATGATCAGCAAGCTTACAACTTAAGTTTGCAGTGAAGGCAAAACTGAGCATTCTTTCAGTGCCAAAAATTTGACCTTTATCATATCTTTTAAGGCACTGAACTCTCTGGAAGAGTCAAACACACAGCATCTCTTGTCCCACAGCTCCCCTGAGGTTTTAGAATAACTGTTAGAAGCAAGTGTCCCCTCCACAGAAGGCACTACCGCCTGGTGTACTGGGTGTCTTCAAAGCCGATTAGCGGAGACTCTGGAGTTGCCAGGGGACTTAGAGATAGCACAGTGTGCAAAGTGAGAGAACTCCAGGGCCTGACAAGAGCAAACCACTTTCACGATGAGAAAACAGATTCTCAGACATAAACTGGATGCAAACATCTAGCTATAAATGGATAATGTCCTCTGTCACCCAACTCTACCCGCTATTGATTTCCTATGTCCTTCAAATAGATATAATTCACAAACAAGATAGATATAAGCTTAATGTCTGATTTCCCATCACAACTTTTAAAGAAAAATGTGAAGCCAGGTGTGATGGTACCCTCCTATAATCCCAGTACTTGGAGGCTCAGACAGGAAGATCACAGGTTCAAGGTCAGCCTCAGCAATTTAGGAAGACCCTCAGCAACCTAGTCAGACTCTGTTTCAAAATAAAAAATAAAAAAGACAGGGAGTACAACTCAGAGGTAGAATACCCCTGGGTTCAAGCCCCAGTATATATATCACACAAATATATATATATATATGGATATGATTACTTCACGATTCATATTACATTAGTATTTTATGTTATAGTTTTTTATTATTATTATTATTATTATTAGGTAATGAGGATTGAACCCAGGAGCATTCTACCTCCAAGCTACACCCCCATCTCTTTTATTATTATTTGTTTTTATTTTGAAACAAGGTCTCACTAGGTGGCTAAGGCTGTCCTTGAACCTGTGATCCTCCTATCTCAGCAGCCCAAGTACTAGTATTACAGGCATGTGCCACGACACCTGGCTTGTAGTTGTGTATTTTAAATTATGACTAAAGCCACTAAATAAATTATAAAGAAACAACCAGTCTATAAGAATGCTTTTCACCACATGGCCTTTTTGCCAACATGATGAGAGTTTAAATGGGTCTTAAATAGACCAATTCTGGCAATGCAAAACAAAAATTTAAATGGTGAAATCAGAAAAGATGAATGACAAGCTGCATTACTCTGATCAACCTAGCCACCAAACAGACATCACTAACTAAACGGAGCACATGCTTCACTGTGTTGCAGCCACTGTCTTCTCATTTTGAAACAGGTTTACTCAGGGTCAGGCACTGAGAGTTCTCCAACATTTTATGGACTACCCACACAGACTGCTACTTCAAGCAATCTTGAAACTTTAAAGAGTTTCTATTAATAAGACTTGAAGATAGGCATGACCTAGACTATAGCTCAACACTGCCACAGAACACTAAAGAGACATCTGTCTAAGAAAGGAACACACTTAGTGCTGAATTCTGCTGCAGTAACTAGTCAGTTAAGTGGAGACAATAAAGAACCAGAGGTAGTTACCTCTGTGCTTTCCTATTGCATGCAGGTTGGCTAGATCATTTATACTATAAAATTGTCACGAAGGTTCCATTCTTATTATTTTTTAAAAAATTAGAAATCAATTCTTGTGAGCCAAACATTAGATTTGAAGGAAAATGGACCATGCTATTGTCCAATTATGTTGCATGATTTTTATTGTTTAAGAGGGTCATTAAAATGACCTTGTGTTTTATGATATATATAGTCATATTCACTGGTCAATCTACACTCAAAACTAGACCACAGTTACCTCTGGCTCTTTGCTGTTTCAACTTAACTGCCCAATTATTTGCAAATCAGAAGACTTTGGCAAGGTAATCTGCTAATTGCAGACTGTCCATTTTATCTAAGGGCTTACCTTTCCTACAGGCAAGGAAAGGACAGCATAGAGCAAGTCCAAGAGAGGCAGAGTCAAATTGTTCTGGTTAATGATTGTGCTGAAAACACCTGCTGCTCATAAAACACATTCCCTCCCAAGAGATGATCTGATCTGATGGGTGTCTGTTAAGGAAAAGGGCCCAGGGCTGAGAAGCAATACAAATGCCACCATGAACATTAAAGCAGCACGTGTACTCTGTTTCTTCAGGCATCCACCATGTCGAGCTTTAAGTTACTACAACATTAAAGCTGACCAGAAAATGATTAAGAAGCAACTAGTTCTGCCAATTTAAACAGAAGAAATAGTACAATCTGAAGGTAGTTAAACCCAAGGTTTCCTAGATACAGTAATATGGTGCTTTAGTAACTGGCTTTTTAGCAGACTTATTTCTGCATGTGGGAATGTTGAAGAGAAAAAAAAAATGAGAATGAATGTCTGCATTAGGTGCTTAGAGACTAATGCTACTAATTTTATGCAGCTTGCTCACTACTGTTATGTTTGGAGTGTAATGTACATATTTTACATAGTCATATTTTTAAATCACTCATTCCATTCAGACAAAAAGGAGAAGAGCCTGCCAATGTGAAACAATTATGTATTAACATGTCTTAACACATTCTGGATGCAGAACTATCTCCATCTTTTCTTTCTATGTGTTTATGTTATTTTCACTGTACTATGAGATATATCAGTAGCTATCATATCAGAATCGTTCAACATGACAGGGCTTGGGGGTGGGGGGACTAGCTCAGAGGAAGGGCATATGTATGAAGCCCCAGGAGGAGGAGAAGGAACATGACAAGTACATATTTTCAAAACACACAAAAAGGAAGAAATCAGAGGTTGGAAATCTATCAAATTAATCTTATTCAAAGAAAAGGTTAATATCAAATGTTTTAAATAAGCCAGGCGTGGTGGCACACACTTATAATCCCAGTACTTGGGAGGCTGGATCTGGGTTCACGGCCAGCCTCAGCTACTTAGTGAGGCTCTCTGCAACTTAGTGAGACCCTGTTTCAAAATAAAGAATAAAAAATAGGGCTGGGGGTATATCTCGGAGGTAGAGTGCCCCTGGGTTCCATCCCCAGTACCACAAAAAAAAAAAAAAAAAAAAAAAGTTGAATAAAAGTCCCTCATCTATATAATACCAGAAAACATGCACTTTAAAAAATTCTTTCAGTAAATATTTGGAGACTCAATTCTTCTCAATTCTTGGAGATTATAAAGATGATTATAAACCCAAGTACTTGTGTCTCTGCCCTAGGGATGCTTACACCTCAAATCTGTGTTCAATGTCCTCTAACAAGACTGCAAAATAGAACAAGGCAACCTGGTTGTTTCTTTGGCCTGCCTATGGTGAGTGCCCAATATGACATTTTGGGTTAAAGTACTGTCTACTGAAAATCAAAGGCCAAAAAACAAAAACAAAAAATGTGAGTATTAACCTGTAGGGTACACAAGAAACCCTTCTACACAGCCATGTTAATCAGAGCCCAACCCAATTCATTTTCAAGTCATCAGGCAGGTAGAAAACAGAGATTTTATCAATATGAAGATGAGTGTTTCTGAAAAATCTTAATCATTTTTGCTATATTTAAAACATGATATACATGGGCATAAGGTACAATTTCAAAGATTAAAAAGTTAGCAATTCTCAGATTTCAAATTCCGACAACCACAGAGACTAAAGTGGGTGACATGAACACCGTGGGGAATGAAGGTGACTGCCCTCAGCTCTAGCAGGCAGCTGCCACCTTCCTGCCCGTTGACTGCTGACATGTGGAAAGTCTAGCCCAGTCCTGTCAGATTGTTTGGGCTCTCCAGACAAACAGAAAAATCCAGAATTCTGTCAATCTTCCTCTTTTTAAATATAGTCATATGGGAGGATTGGTAGTTCCAGAAAATCTAAGGACATCGCAGTCCCTCATGAAAATGGATTTAATATCTACATATTGTTCACACATCCTCCTGTACATATTAAATAATCTGTAGATCACTTATAATAACAATACAATATAAATATTTGTTGTATTGCTTAGGAAGTAATGAGAAGGGAAAATGCCCATACATGTTCAGTACAGAAACTTCTTTTTCACTTTTACAAATATTTTCAATCCAGTCTGAGGATAAGAAACCCAGGGATATTAACAGCCAACTATACTGGCACCTAAATCTTTTTTTTTTCTTCTTAATTCTAAAGGAAAAACAAACCAAAAAAAAAAAAAAAATGCAGGAAGAAAGCAGTTTTCAAGCTCTGGTTTACATGAATTAAATGTGTTCATTCCCTTCATCCCTCATCCTTCATCCATTCAAAAAGGTCTACTGACTGATATCTCAGATGCCAAGCACAACATGAAGAAGAGAGATGCAGTTCCTGACTTCCCTGAGTTTACAAAGGAATCAGAATCAAAGATTCCCAACAGGGAGGCTGAGGCAGGAGGATTCCAAGTTCAAGGCCAGTCTTAGCAACATCCTGTTTCAAATTAAAAATAAAAAGGGTTGGGAATGTAGCTCGGAGATAGAATGCCCCTGGGTTCAATCCCCAGTACAAAAAAAATAAATAAATAAAAGGATTATAGTAAGTTAAAAATAATCATAATATTAAAATTGCCATTATTCTGCAAGACAACCTTCCCATGCCAGTATTTTTCCTTAATCCTCCCTTTTTTGAAGGCAATTCTATCTCTACCATTTGAAGACTACTACCTACATCTTGTATCTTACTATTATTACTTGTGGCTGATTAAATTCTGAAGTGTCTCTCTCAACCCAGACAGGGCTGTCCTAATTATATGTCACATGTCCTAAGTATTGTGAATGCCACAGGTAACACAGTCTCTGATTAAGACGGCATCAACATTTTCCTTCACAAGGCTGAGATTCTGTGTAGGCTAAGCCTTTTGGGAAGGCCTTTGTAGTGAGCGCAACTGGCAAATCTGATGCAAAGAGGACTGGAAAGTCAGACCACAGATCTGGATAAACTCTCACCTCTTCTGCAGTTAAAAAGGGGCCTGTGTGGCAGGGGTGACTGCCTCTGGGAAGCTGGAAAGTGACTGTGGTTGAGGAGTGCTTGGGATCTGTATCTCCCTGGAGTCAGTAATTTTGAGAAACAGACAGGGTCCCAGGGTGGACCATCAGACTAGAATATCAGAGGACAGACAGATGCACTAAAAGGATGCTGAAGCCGGGCACCATGGTGCATGCCAGTAGTCCCAGTACTTGGGAAACTGAGGTAGGAGGATCACAGGTTCAAGGTCAGTCTCAGCAACTTAGCAAGAGAGACTCTCAGCAATTTAACAAGGCCCTATTTCAAAATAAAAATGCTGAACAACTATATTTCAAGAAAAGAGATCATAGACTGCAGATACAATTTGTTTGGAGTACCCTTAATAGTAGCCCCCTATTGCATACCATAGACAATTCATGGGGCCTTCTCCTTTAACTACTCAGAAACTTGCTACCTGATACGCAGAGCCTGAATAATACTTATACCCTTCACTTCAAGTCAGATCTCTGCTTTGGGCCCAGCCTCCCCACACACTTTCCCAGACTGGCCTTTGTTCCTGCACACGGATTCTGCAATACTTCTACCATGCTCCCACAGCACCGCTATGTTCTGCAATTCAAGTGCTTCTCCTGTGGTTTGACATAAGTGCAAATAGAGCCTGCATTTTTGTTTTCAAGTAAACCAGGACTCAATCCCCAACTATATTGCTCCTTCCTTTAGGAGGAGAATAGTGCTTATTCACCTCTGTGCCAACAGCACCTAACAATGTTGGTACAGAAAATGTTTGATAAATGTTCATTAAAATGAATAAATCTAGCCAGGCATGGTGGTGTATGTTTGTAATCCCAGTACTTGGGAGGCTGAGACTGGAGGATCTGGGTTTGCGGCCAGCCTCAGCTACTTAGTGAGGCCCTCTGCAACTTAGTGAGACCCTGTTTCAAAATAAAGAATAAAAAATAGGACTGGAGGTGTAGTTCAGAGGTAGAATGCCCCTGGGCTCAATCCCCAGTACCTAAAAAAAAAAAAAATGAACAAATCTATTATTCAGTCACTCCTTAATCCAGTCAGAAATTCTACCCTCTCACTAGTTTCCAACCCAGCTCTCAAAAAAGAAGGCTGGTAATATCTTGATACCCTAGGCCTGGGTTTGAGCAGTGGTGGGAAGCTGGATGCCAGTTGGTGGTAACAACTTTTTTTAAACATCTGCACTCTGATGCCAAAGACTATGACTGAAGACTGAACTTGCCAGAGCTTTGTTTTCCAGACTCAACATTGAACCAGTGTAACTCTACTTCCCAGCTTCAGCCCCAGTGCATAAATAGGATTCTATCAGAAAAGGAGCTGGTGTAAGATGTTAGGAATAGTTTCCGCCTCTACTTTGACTGCCAGTTGCTTCCTCATTTGAATGTCCTTTTTTCCTGGGTAATCTTCCCAAGAGTTGTTTATCCATTTTTCTACACTACACTGATTGTAATGTAAAACTCCTTTTGTGTGCGTGTGTGCGTGCATGCGTGTGCATGCACACGGGTGTGTGCATCGTGCAGGCATATTGGGTATTGAACCCAGGGGCCTCTGAGATTACGCCCCTAGCCTTAATTTATTTTTTATTTGGAAACGGTCTCACTAAGTTGCTGAGGTTGGCCTCTAACCTATGATCCTCCTGACTCAGCCTAAGTACTAGTATTACAGGCATGCGCCACCATGCCCGGTTATAAAACTTTCTTTCTGTTAGAATTTCTGAGGAGCAGAAACAACCTCTTATATACACAAAACACTTTATGGGTCCTCCTGATAGTGGCTATCAGTACACTTAAAGAGTAAACCTTAGCAGGGCCTAGTGACACACGCCTGTAATCCCAGTACTTGGGAGGCTGAGACAGGAAGATTGCAAGTTCAAGACCAGCCTCAGCAATTTAGCAAGGCTCTCTGCAACTAGTGAAATCTTGTTTCCAAATAAATAAATAAAATAGAGCTAAAGGTAGAATTTGGAGGTAGAATGTCCCTGAGTTTAATCTCCAGCACTACACACACACACACACACACACACACACACACGTAGACCTTTGCAGTGAAAGGATTTGAACTACTGAATGTGAAAAGGAAGCTGGCAGAAAAAGGTTATTAAGAAGATATCAGCCAAAATAGAAAAGGTCACTCAATTTAGAGAGGCGCTTTTGCTGCAAAAGATACCCAATGATGAGCACCATCCAAAACATGGGACATTTTAATACACTTGGTGCACTGTCTGGAAAACTAATTGCTTAAAAACAAATAAAGTAAAAAAAAACATATAAGCTATATCATTAAACCTCTAAGATGTGCCACAAGCTTATAACAAAGCAATTTAAATTAACAGACTATTAGGTTCTAAAAATGTCAACATAGGCACCACTTTTCTGATTACTAGAGAACGTTCAGCATTATTTACATAGTCATACGTTAAAAACGCAAATAAGGATTTGATTTTTATTTTTAAATATGCTTTTATCGGTGCATTATGGTCTCACATCATCATGTATATCATGTTGACATTAATGTACATGCACACAAGGATTTGATTTTTATAAAGAATAGCATACAATTGGGCACATTAAGAGAAGCAAACTTGTTAGCTATCCTGAGCTATAATTAACCAGAAGTAGACAAAATTACTGATAAGAAAAGCACCAATATGATATTTAGGAAACAATAGTTCAAAATAAAGCTCTTTAAATTCACTCCTAGTTATATATCCAAAAGAAATAAAAACATATGTCCACACAAGAATTTGTGCATAAATGCTCACAGTAGCACTGTTCATAACAGGTAAAGTGGAAACAACCAAACATCAGTTGATTAACTGATCAATAAAATGAGATATGTCCATATAGTAGAATATTATTTGGCAATATAAAAGGAAAAAGTAGTGACAGATGCTCCTTAAGTGGATAAACTTTTAAAGCATTATGCTAAATGAGAGATGCCAGAAACAAAATTCCAGATATTGCATGATTTCATTCATATGAAATGCCCAAAAGAGGCAAATCTACAGAGAAGGTCGATTAGTTGTTGCCTAAGAATGGGATGGGAATGACCACTGACAACTGTTTTTAGGGCGACTAAAATGTCCTAAAGCTAATTTTAGTCAGAGTTGTACAATTTTGTAAATAAACTAAATTTCACCAACCATATATTTAAATGAATGAATTGTATGGCATACAGATTATATCTCAATAAAGCTGCTGAACAAGTAACGCCATGGGGTAAGGTGCTTATGTTCACACTGTAAAGTTTTGCTGTTCATTTTTAGACGATATTTTTAAAAGCTTTATTTGTAATGAAGATGACTTTCTTTTTTAAGAAAAGAATCATCTTTTTCATTCTTCTCCTTTTCCTGCTACCTACATAACATGAAAAGGCAAGGTTTCAATTTTAATGTGACTTCAAATAATGAAAATTAACAGTGTCTGTTATTTAGAGGGCCAGAGCACAACAGAGAACCCTGCCAAGAACTAGTCCTAATGAAATCCAGAAACCTTTAGGACAGAAAGCGGGAGGAGGCAGCTGTGGGAACTGAGGCGCTTTCTCATAACCGCGGTGGTTCTTTGCATATATAGAAATGTTTAAAAGATCCTTTCCACAGCTGCAGAGGATTAAGAGTGCTGTAAACACACAAGGTAAGCTTCACCATGTGCACTCCTCACGGAGGTGGACAGAACCCCATGACCGGGGCAGTTCTTCACAGCAGTACTACTTGAGAACTGGCTACAGTGCCACCTAGCTCAAAATGACATCCCCAAGGGCGTGTGGTACACTGCCTGCAATGTCCATCACTGAAGCCAGCCCTATGCTTCCAAATGAGATGGCACTGCCTCAGAGGGAGCCAGAGCACAAGAAACCCTCAGAAAGCATTCATACAGTCCACTGTCTCTGGAGTCTCCCCGTGCCCTGATCCTATGGCACAGCTCCACCTGAGAACCATGCCCTGCAGGCTCTTCAGAGCAAGCAGCAGACACCAGCAGGCGGGGGGGGGGCGGGGAGAGCAGGAACTCAGCCAGACACCATCCTGGACTCCGTCCCACCTTGGAGACACACCCAGATGCTTTGTTGGCTGGGGTTGCGGTAAGTCCAGCCCTGCCCTTTCTGCTCCACATCGGCACTGCTCTGGCATCATGGGTTCTGCTTGCTCCCTCATCTTCTTCCCCTGGCACCTCAGGCCCAAGTTCCATACACTGGCTCAGGACTCTGCCATACTCACCTGGGATGGGACACCAACGAAGGAGCAGAGGCTTAAAGGAGTGAGGGAGAGACAGAATGGGGACTCTAGGGTACACAGGCCATTGCCTGGGCTGGGACACACACACACACACACACACACACACACACACACACACACACACACACAGAAACAACAGCAAAGCATGGCAAATCTCAAGTTGGTCCTGCCAAGAGGAATACTTCAAACATATGCTTGCCTGCTTAACAATTTTGCCCCATTAAAGGAAATTTAAGGTTAACACCAATCAATAGCTTGGCCCCTACAGCCTATCAATTTTAATGCTTCAAGTACAATCAAAAGTATTTAATTAAAGTACTAATTAAAAAGACTGAAACATTTCTTTTCCATGAGTTTTTTCTTTTTTTTTAGAAAATGCACCCTCCGTTTTGAGAAAGCTTTATATTTGACCATCATAAAGCAGATAAATTAATAAAATTGTCCCTTTTCAGTTTTATAGAAAGCTTCCCAGATGAACTGAAAATGTGATTTTATTAGCCAAAATGATTAAACGGCTTCTAGTCAGCTGAGGTCAGAGAGTCAGGGCAGGAGGAAGTCCACAGCCTCTTTAGTCTGCGGTCATGTCCATGTGCAAAAGAGTTTACTTCTGAAGGGAAGACTGGAAAATACTGAAACTAAGGGTCCTTTATGCTGGCTCATAAAACTACAAAAGGCTATTCTGGGCAAACTGAATCATAGAAATGAGGGAGAGATCACCAAAACACAAAACAGTGCACGACAACACAGATAGGGAGCTTCAGGTCTCCTGGCCACATCCGTAGGCATGGATCACAGGGCTACATCTGAGAGACCCACGTTGCTTTCTGATGTAGACACATCTGAATACTGTGTCCATTTTAATTCTTTTAATTAGAAAAAGAGAGGGAGGAAGGGAGGGAGGAAGGGAGGGAGGGAGGGAGGGAGGGAGGGAGGGAGGGAGGAAGGAAGGAAGGAAGCCACCTGCTGCATCTTGAAACCATTCACAGCACTGAGACCTCCTATGAAGGGCTGGAGGACCATAAGCATGAAAAGAGCAGCCATCACTGTTGGAGAGCGAGGCCAGGACGGCCAGGCCACGCGCTGCTGTGGGATTTCTCTCCAGGTGTGCCAGGACAGTGTGCAGTCAGGCAGACACAATGCACTAGATGTTTTGAAAGGACCACTCTGGCTGCTGAGTGGAGAATACTTTCTGGTAGGGCGAAAGTAGAAGCAGAAAGGCCGGTCAGAAGGACCATCCTACCCTGTTGACATGATGGCTGGGATTCAGGAGTGTTGGGAAATAACATAGACATGGCAAAGTGCAGACTCAGCAAGTGTTGCTGAGAGAAAGCCACCAGGACAGGCTGGAGGGCAGAAGAGGACAGAAGACAGCACAGCAGAGACCTTGAAGCTGAGCAAGCAAGGCAGTGAGAGAGGCTCCTTCCAGAAGGCTGCTGCCAGGGGTGAACGAAGCAGCAAGGACTGAAGGGGACCAGGCAAGGGGAGAGGTTTGCGTTGTGGGATGGAGTGAGGTATAATTGTTTATGTGCTTAAAATAGAAGATGCTACAGTATATTGGTAGAAAGTATCCAGTATAGAAAGATAGGGAAGGGCCAGGCATGGTGGTACACACCTGTAATCCCAGTACTTGGGAGGCTGAGACAGGAGAATCACAGGTTCAAGGACAGCCTCAGCAACTTAGCAAGACCCTAAGCAACTTAACAAGACCATGTTTCAAAGTAGAAAATAAAAAGGGCTGGGGGTGTGCTCAGATGCTCAGAGATAGAACACCCTTGGGTTCAATCCCCATTACCAAAAAACAAAACAAAAAACAGAAGGAAGAAAGATGGGGAGGATCAGGAAGGAAGATGGCTGTATCCGTGATAAGAAGGAATTAGCTGAGCACATTGGCACGTGCCTTTAGTCCCAGTACTTGGGAAGCTGAGACAGGAGGATAGCAGGTTTAAAGTCAGTCTCAGCTTAGTGAGGCTCTCAAAAACTTAGTGAGACCCTGTTTCCAAATTAAAAAAAATAATAATAATTAAAAATAGGGTTGGGGATGTAGGCCAGAGGTAAAAAAGGCCCCTGGGTTCTACCTAGTACCAAAAAAAAAGGAGTAAAACTTATTCAAATCACTAACACTTACTGAGAAACTATTAGAAGTCCTTTTGTTCTTAAGAGATTCATAGTCTAATGCAGGAGAAAGTAATATAAAATACAAAGCAGCAAGATTAGATCCAACTGAGGCCAATACAAAGCATCAGTGCGGCACTGTGATAACTAAGGTGGGGGAGCAGGGACTGGTACCTAGCGAATGACTGATGAACATAACTGGATTATAAACATATTCAAAGTAAATATTTTTCAAGCAATTATTTCCAGTTCTACTACTCAAAGAACAAAATCCTTAACTTGTATGCTTCTAAATAAATACACAAAGACAAAATATTCAGTCACAAGACAGACTAAGCAGACCCAGTTTTTGTAGTCAATAAAAATATGTAATTAATTTTATCAGAGACAATAGCTCAGTCTTTAATGATTTTCAAGTTTTATAGTTTATATAGTTTCCCTAAGTGCTACATGACTGAACTCAAATAACTTTTCTATTTCATGATGTTAAATAGTAACAAAGGAACTTTACCAAAAACAAACAAACAAAAACCATACCCTGGTTTTATGAGCTATACATATGGAAGGATTGTTCCAGGCATGGGGGGGAAGGGGCCCTGACCTGTGCCTTTTGTTAAGATCGCTTCTACAGAAAATCAACCCTAACTCTCTGAGTGTGCTGCTCTGGCCAATCCAGCAAGCCAGTCAAGCACAGTATGTGACATGAATAAATAGTCATGTTATTTCAAAGATTCGTACATAGTCTCAAAATGACTTGTTTCAAAAATCACAATTTTTTGATGCTTCAAGAATACTAACTGGATGAGGTAAGATTAGCTACTCTCAAAAACGACCATTCCTGATATTTTATTTATATATGATATATATTATATATAAATATGATATATATGATAATTTTATAACAAAAACTCCTCTAGAACTAAAGTTCAACAACAAAGACCTTTGAATCCCAAAATAAATACAATTCCAGACCAATGCTGGCCACTGAGACATATAATTTTGCTCTTCCTACCCACCTGCTGGGCTGCTTCTCCGTTTACCAGGTGAGGCATCATGGCTACCTCTCCGTTCAGCAGGGGTGGCAGTTCCAGAGGGATTTGGTCGGTCATCATCATGGTGACGTACATTCATGGAGAATTTCCTTCAACTGTCTTCCTGCAAGAGAAGCACCATTAAAAAAAAAAAAAAAAAAAAAAAAAAAAAAAAAAAAAAAAAAAAAAAAAAAAAAAAAAAAAAAAAAAAAAAAAAAAAAAAAAAAAAAAAAAAAAAAAAAAAAAAAAAAAAAAAAAAAAAAAAGCCTCAGGGCCACAAAAATCACCTGTAACAAAAATTATGTAAGTCAGCAATCTAAACACTTCCATCACAACAAGGTCTATTGAAACCCAAATTAGATAGTCACAGAGAATTATCATCGTGTCAGGGCTCCTACAGAAGAGGCCAGGGAAGAACTTAAACGGGGAGGCCAAAACCAGAGTCTCCAAGAGGTCACTGCAACATCACCTCCTATAACTAGACTTTGTCATTTAGTTGCAAACCTTAAATACATGCAAAAACAGCAACCCTACCCCAGAGAACTTTCCGAGGGTAAAGTGATACTATTCTGAGATAGTAAAAATGCCAAACAAAATCCAGTGGCATCATTATCTTTAAGGTAATTACCAGAACAGTCCCATGCTTATTAATCATCAAAAAGTCCCCCTTTCATTAAGATCAAAATTAATACTCATAAGCATTTAATCCAGGCAAGTAAACAAAGGTTAGACATACATGGCAATTGTTACAATTTCTGACTTAGCCATTAATTTGGTAATTACTCATGTTCTAATTATTTCTTCCCCATCACTTCCTTAACTGGAATGTTACATATGAGTATCTTTCTTTTAGGTGCACACCTTGAGCTTTCCTACTTGCAGAAGTATCTATGGCACCTCAGGCAGAACTGGGCTCAAAGGCAGATTCCATTATCTCCACTGAAGAAATGGAATTCATAGCATACTCAAAAGCATAGAAAACCTTACTTTCATTCCATAATGGCACTTGCCTCCACTTGCTTTACAATAGAAAGTGGACAATAGAAAGTAACAGTAAATTCTCATGGGAATTATAACTTGGTCCTTAAAAAGTATTTATAAATTCTTCCATGATGCCTAAAAACTGGCACAAGAAATTTAGCAGCATAGACAACAAAGGAAAAGCAAACACAAATACACAATTTTAAATAACGTCAGAAACAAATTATTATATAGTAACCAGTTAAATGTTTATCACTCATAAAAAAGTCCCCCAGTGTTTCAAATTCAAGGATACTTGGTCAATGAATCTTTTAATACTCAATATCCAAATTAGTCAAAAAGTTACAGCAAATCCTTTAATGAATGCCTCAAATTTGTCTTAGTCAGGTGTGATAAAAATAAAATAGCTCTTCTCATTCTTTAACACCTCCATTCTTAACATTAAACATGCCTCCCTACCTCACCCCCCCCAAAAGAAACTGTTTCCCTAGAAACTTTAAATAATGCATAAAAACCACCCGAGAGATATACACTCTTTAAAATTTTTAAATAGGTAAAATTTTACACTATTCATCATAATCCCATTTGGAGGAACTAATTACTTAACCACCAAACAAGGAAATCTTGTCCCAACGAGGGAAGCACATTCAATAATAACAGGTCTCATAATTCAGTGTTAATAGTACCATCGTGCTGTTTTATGAGGCAATTACTTGGTTCCTAAGTAAATAAAGGCACAAAGCCCAAAGACCAACCTTTTATCCTGATGAAGGAAACAGAGTCCTTACATTAAAGCTAAGATAATCCTACTGATACCATCATGACATAACTGATTTTAAGTCAACTGATAGAGAAGGAGCACTAATGTCCATCTCAATTTTATTTTAATATATTTTATCCTATTAGTGTAAGAAGGAAGAATGGCTCCTTTCTCTCCAGCTGACACTGCCCAGGTCTACTTAAGTGTGCGGTTTCATTAACATTTCTTGGCTCACAGGGCAGAATGGCCATTGGGAATCTAAGGATGAGCACCTGGGTGCAGGGCGCTCCCACTCATTTCTGCTTTTCCCTCACTCCTCCCCAAAAACCAGTTTCAGTTGCTTGCTAGAGGCTGTGGCACAGGCTGTGGCTCTCTGCCTTCTCCCTCTGCTTGCTGTGTCAATGATGACATGTTTTGGTCATCTCCCAGCACTGATGGGATCTGCTCTCTGTGACCCAAAATGGCAGAAGCAGTAGAGCAACTCCAGGGCATACCCGTAGTCCATTCAGCTTCTGTGGGTTCTCCCACTAGGCTACAGTACAGAAAATAACCATGCAGGTTTGTGACACTGAAAGCAGAGGGGTGGTAGGCCTCAGGTCCTGTTTGGGGCTGAAGCTATTTATGTTCCATATTGTCCAACCCAACTAACCAAAGGGGATTAAAAATAGAGCTGGAGCCTCGAATCCAACTAATGGTGCTAGGCTGTCCCCTTTTATTATTTCTTGTGTGAGTTCTAGAGGCTCCAGAGGTAGGGGTCTGGTTGAGAGGAGATAGTTGTCAACTGGTACAAAATTCAGGTATTCCTGGTCTCCTGTCACTAATACCAAAGAATGTATCTACACCAACAATCAGTCTAACACTGACTGATTAAATCCTAGCTTAAGAAATCTTCTGGGTGGCATCATGCTAAAGAATGGGACTTGCCATCCACAAGACACAGCGGTCCAGCAGAGAAACAGAACTGTGACATACAGGTGTCAGGTTCAAATTAAGGAGTTCAATGCCAGGTCCTACAAGAGTAGGACAAGGTGGACAGACCTCAAGGCCAGGTCTGTGAAGGCCTCGTAGACAGATGCAGGACAGAGCATGGGGACCAACAAAGAGTTGTAAAAAGCAACTCTTTTAGTGTTGGATTTTACCCCCAAGAAACCAGACCCACTGGCACAAGGAGATCACTATATTTGCTTTGAAATAGTTTATAGGAGACTTTGGGTAAGATGCCTGACACTTTTTTTCTATTAGATGATGGGAAGATGGGGGAACTGCACATTCAAAGACGTCAACTAGGCATCCAAACACTCTAGGAAGGACACAGGGGAACATCGCACACTCCTAATGCTGCAACTCAACCACCCAACAGCCACACTCCTAATCATGGAGGAGAACTAAGCCTACTCAGAACCCTGACACAAAGCTGTTGATCCTCTTTTCCCTGGGCTACCAGCTTGCAAAAATCCAAGGTCTACTTTGTAGTTCCTAACAGTTCAGCTCACTGGAATACCAGGTAATGATTCAACTAGATGGGCAGTACATGGAGCCAACAGTGTTTAAATGCTCACCTCTATATTCTATGAACATACATAGGATACTGTATGCATTTGCCTGAAAATGCAGACATGTAGAAAAGCAGTAAATTATCTCCAGGCATGAAAATGCCCAGCTACTTAAGAGGAAAACTGCCTGGCGAGCTGTCCCATAAAATTATCATAGGATAAAAACATGGCCCATAGAAAGGACAAGAGAAGAGGCAAGAAGGAGAATTACAAAAGAATGAAAAACACGGCTACAAAATTAGATGTAAGACACACCGTAGCATCTCTTTGGTTATTCCACAATGGTAAAGACAGAAAAGTAGTGAGTTTGCTGAATACAAATGGAAAGTCAAGTACTCAGGCTGTGAATTGGGAAAACCACACCACAAAACCATTGAAGGTTTAAAGCAGGGTAAGTCCAGCCAGGACAACTGGGAAGACTGGCCATGTAGCCACCATTCCATGGAGACAACTCCCTAACGTGAGTCTCCTCTGTTTGGACTGGCAAATCAGACAAAACCACACATGAACTCCTTCCTCTTATAACCCAGGTAGCTCAATCCAACTCTTTCAGGAGATCCAGAGATAAGTATACCTGAGGGAGGCAGGCAACATTTTTTAATGAAATCAGAAGATAAAGCAATGAATGTGCAAGGCTTTGTCATTCAGTTAACTCTTGAGAAATAAAGCTTGCACCACGTGTAATGATTCTGGATGGAAATTATTCTTACTTCATAAAGAGCGGGCAGACCATGACTATAATGATTTGGAGTCCTCATTTATAACAATACCATGCTCGGTCATAAAGGAGTCACTAGGGAGTTTCTATCCTTACGTAGCCAGTTTCTATCCTTATACTAACCTCAGGGCCATATCCTAAATTTACTAGCTCAATTTTTTTTTTTTTTTTTTTTTTTTTTTTTAATCTGAGAAGCCAGGTAATCATTTACACATCCAGCAGAGAAGATAGTCTCTGGGTAAGGCCACAGAGGTTCCCCACATGCCTCATGCCACCTTCCTTAACCTGCAGCTTTATCCTCAGCTACAAAGGTAGCACAGAGGGCAGGTGTATGCTCCCTGGATAACTGAGCTGTAACCGATTTCCACCCCAGTCAGAAAGGCAGAGGAGATACCATCCTGAAAAAAACACTCATTCTTTTGGCCCGGGTTCTTTCTCCCTTAGACAGATATGTAATCCGAGCTGGTCAGATCCATTTAAATCTCATGGCCACACCACATCCACACTGTCTACCCACACACACAGAAATCTTGCAATGAATCCATTCTGGAAACCATTACCCTTTCCAAAGAATGCATGTGCTACAAAACTAATCAGAATAAATAAACAAAAAACAGATTACCCATATTAAGAAAGAGATTACCTCTACATAATAACCACTACACCTCTAGCCCTCAAAATCCTACACACACACACACACACACACACACACACACACAAGGCTCCAAGGTTTTCCTCCTATTCTTCATTTTGTTTTTACTCATACTTCCATCTCAAAGAATTTGGTAACAACCACAGACCCTCACAATATCTCCCCCTAACTACACACCCTAACACTAAAACCACAAGCTCTTGACACCTGGACAGTCCTATTTTTTTGATTAGCAGGGAAAGAAGCCATGGGAGCACTTGTGGTTCACACTTTTCTCTCCTAAGAGAGCAAGTCACTGGCTACCTGCTATCAAGGATCCGACTCACCAGCAACTCCTAAGCTAAATGGAGGCTGTGAGTACTGGGCACCTAGAAATAAAATGAACAGATCTTCACTATTAGTGAGACATTTAATGCCTTCCAAACATGTCCCCAACGCTCTTAAAGAAAAACTTATTTTTAAATAATATTATAAAAGTTCTTCAGTTTTTACGTTTCTCTAGGCAACTGATTTATTACTTTTTCCTCTGATTTTACTTGCCCTATTCCAAATCTCAAAAGGTTTTCTATGGTATTTTGGCCCAGATTATACTAAGAAACATACAAGCCAAATTCATGAAAAACCTGATTTGCAGGACAGAACTGCTGATCCACCTCCAAAGGCCAGAGAAAGCAATTATATATGAGGGGAAAAAAATGTCTTTTTTTTAAAAAGCCAAAGCCTTAATCACTGCTGGGAGAGTTTTTAAGCCTGTGAACCTGGCCTTCAAATTAGTAACAAAATGTCCTGGTCCTCACTCCGTGGGCCAATGACCCAATTTTCCTTACATTAATTCAAGATGTGAGTTAGCAGTACAGTACACAAATTAGTTTCAGATGACAAGAGAAAGAGAAACGTAACAACACCAAAAGGAACAAAGTATACCCATTATGACCCAAGAAGCCCAGCCAGGCTGGATGAAAGGGGTTGATTGGCTGATTCACTCACAGGCCAGGCCGAGGCCGGGCTCCCACGCTAACTGCACCCAGGGTGTTCAATAAGTTCTAGACCATCCTCGGAGAGTGGTTAAAAAGTAAATGGGGCAAAGGAACAAATTAGGAGAATCCGCATGGTCAGTTTTAACTTTTTGCTTCCATGATGCAATTCAAAATGCACTTTCTAAACATATCAGCTATTAGGACCTATTGAGCAACTTGTAAATATCTCAAAATAGACTGTTCAGAATTTATATCACTAATTTTGGCCTATGGCACAAGTCTGTAATCCCAGTACTTGGGAGGCCGAGACAGGAGTATCCCAGATTTGAGGTCAGACTCAACAATTTAGCAAGACCCTGTTCAAAATAAAAAATAAAATAACAGGGGGTGAAGCTCAGGGCAGGAGGGGGGCATAACCCTGAGTTCAATACTTATTGCCATAAAAAAAAAAAAGAAAAAAGGAATTTATATCATTAAAATTAACTGATTTTATATATTCCGTAAATCTGGTATCATCTCTAACAAAATACAGATTAACCAATTACTATAAGCAATCTAAACAGTATGCAAACATTTTCCATGCTACATACTTATTCTGTGACATGAGAAGAAAAATGTCATGGGCTATTAATAAAATTATAGTGTGAGTCATACTTTATGAAAGTTTCCTTCTATACTGAAAATACCAGTTGAAGTCAGAAACAGTGGTGCATGCCTGTAGTCTCAGCTACTCAAGAAGCTGAGGCAAGGGGATCACTTGGGTTCATGAGTTTGAGACCAGCGTGGGCAACATAGGGAGCCTTTATCTCAAAAAAGAAAAAAAAAAATTACAAGTGACTTCTAATAGTGAGACTCTATCATGGGTCAAGTTTCAGAAAATTGTCAAAACCATACCACAGAAATGCTCTATAAAAGCATATAAAGAAAAGTAACCTTTTTACTTGGTTCAGGGAGGTGAAAAAAGTATCAACAGTCAAAATGACACTCTGATAAACCTCCTGAATCACTGAAAACAGAAGTTTTTGTCTTGCTGGGTTGTGTTTGGGGTAAAGGGATTTGGGAGATTACTAAGAATTATTGTATTCTGTATTCTCATTTAAAGTAATACAAGCATAGGAT
Source organism: Graphiurus murinus (assembly GCA_004027655.1). Taxonomy (NCBI): domain Eukaryota; kingdom Metazoa; phylum Chordata; class Mammalia; order Rodentia; family Gliridae; genus Graphiurus; species Graphiurus murinus. Next base: position 21,577 of record PVLC010021328.1, read on the forward strand.
AGCTAATGGTTGATTTTATTTTGTTTAGTTGTGGTACTGGGGATTGAACCTAGGGGCATTCTAACTCTGAGCTACACTCCCAGTCCTATTTTTGAAACAAGGTCTCACTATGTTGTGGAGAACCTCACTAAATTGCTGGATTGCAAGACTAGTTCCTAAATGAGTTCCAATATAAAACTTAAAGCTTAATCTATTATGACAAACTTTTTTTTCTTTATTTTTTTTTCCTTTGGGTACTGGGGATTGAACCCAGGGCATTCTACCTCCAAGATGCACTCCCAACCCTTTCTATTTTTTAATTTTGAAACGAGGTCTTTCCAAGTTGCTGGGACTAGTCTCAAATCTGTGATCCTCCTGTCTCAGTTTCCAAGTACTGGGATTATAGGTGTGTGTCATCACGACCAGCGTATGACGAACATTTATGCAGTAGATTTACATTTGTCTATGCCACAAGCTGTCATAAAAAAGAAAAATCTAGAAAAGGAAAAGAATCATACTGCACAGAAAGAAAAACTGTATTCATGAACCTCCCCCCACACAGGTGGCCTTTATGAATAAATACCATCAGTCGCAAGAACTGACAACTTCCTAAAAGTGTACTTCCTTTCTAAGTTTATTAACAAGAAAGACTGAAAGACAGAAAAGAAAGAGCAAGCAAGCAAGCAAGATAGCTAGTTAGTTGTACACACTGCTACAAATAATAGGATATCAAAATGTCATTTGCCATTTTGCTTTCTTCATCAAAAAAAACCTCTTTCCTTCCTCATCCATGCTGGCTGAAAGGTAAACCCCTTGACTGATGTTTCCAGATCAAAAAAACTAAAAATGAAAAAAAAAAAAAAAACAACTAAAAATGGTAATCATTTCTAGCCTTCTCAGCAAAACTAGACACAGCTTTTTGATAATAACTATAGAAACACCAACAACATCAACAGAAGGGAAAGAAATGACTCAAACAAAATAGAAATACAATGCAAACTTCAGTACCTCTGAAATTCTGAGAAAATCTGCTCGTCCATCAACACACACACCTGACTGTTTTTACCACATCCCTGCTACTGTGAGAATATGGCTTTTCTTCTCCTTCCCAGTAACACAACACCCATGCAGTGCACTGGCTGTGCCGTGCAGAATTAGCATGTGGCCATTATGGACCTGATGTGGGGCACTGCCATTGGACATAAACCCAGGGGTGGTTCAGTGCTGCCCCTTGCACTAATCTCTCCTGCTCACTTAGGGCAACCATGAGAAAGGGTTCCTGGTACAGGCAAACACTCTCCTTTTTTGAAAATCAAATTAAATAGTGGAAAAAAGGACATGCGAGAGACTAAGGATTGTTATTAGAATTTTTACAACCTGCTGCTAAAAATAGCTCAAAGAACCAGTATGTATTGTTGGAGGAACAAAACAAAACAAAAAAGGACTATAATGGAGCTGCTGCTGCACTAAGTATTGAAAAATATAAATTCTATTCTGGGGTTGGCCAATAATTTGCTCTGAAATTGAGCAAGCAATTTCTTCTTTTACAAAATTATAAGATTATAGATTAGCCTGGAGGTTCCTTAGCCCTGAAGGTTCCTTTACGCCCTTAACACAACTATGTTTAAACACCAATTCCCTACTGTGCTTACTAATAGAAGTTAAACCAAACCTAAAAACTCTGAAAACTTGTTGGTTCTCCTAGCTTCAGCCTTCTCTAAAGGAGGAAGGAAGAATTACAGTAAAATGTTGGGGAAAAAGTTTGCTGGGCACATAGTCCTGGTAGTCACTGTTTATACGCCAATGAAATCTAATTTTACAGCTGAGTTCCATACAGCTGTGCGAAAAAGACTCTTGCCATGGCTTGCCACTTGAATGAAAGAAGGAGTGGTGATAATTGTTCATGCAGAAATACCTCTTGAGACATGAGCAGTACCTGGAGGTATGTGCCCAGCTGGTTGGTTGAGGCACAAATAGTCTGGAATTTGCCTTCCTGCCTGATATGTGTTCATTAGTGGAGCAAAATCACCGTTGTCTGAAAACATTCTTAACTTTAAAAAAACATTCTTGCTTTCTGCATCGAATTTTAAGAATAGGAGATTTAGTTGGGAATGATTAAATCCACAAAGAAATCCTCTGAAATGAAGATTTTTAAAATTAAAAACAACACTCCGGATTAAAACAAGGCGGAGAGGTTCACACTTGTAATGCCAGTACTTGAGAGACTGAGACAGGAAGATCAAAGGTTCGAAGCCAGCCTCGGCAACTTAGCAAGACCCTCCATAATTGAGTGAGACTGTTTCTAAATAAGAAATAAAATTGGACTGGGGGTATAACTTGGAGGTAGAATGCCTCTGGGTTCAATCCCCAGTACCAAAAAAATAAAATAAAAATAAAACAAGTAACAATATATGATTCAAACAAATCAGTAAAACCATCCTCTGTGCTGTGAGCAAGGAGAGGGGTACAACCAGTTTGATAGACAGGCCCACCTTCATGCATCCAAAGGTGCTTTTCTTTTCTTTTAAGTTTGGGTTTGCATAATTTTAAGTCTAGCAAAGCATTGTCATGCCTGAACTCAGAACTACTATTTGGGAAAGTACTATTTTGGGGAGGGAAAAATCCACATACATAAGGGTTCTATGTAAAAATTATATATAATTTGAGGCTGCCTTGATAACCTCCACACAGAGCTTGCTTCCGTGGCCACTGACATACCCCAAAGTCTTTACAGAAACAGAAAAGCTAAAGAAAAAGAATTACATCACAATCTCTTGACCTCAGATCCACATCTTCCCAAAAATAACAGTTCTGTTCTATAAATATTAACTGAAAGGGAAAGAGGGTTTATCTTAAAAAAAAAAAAAGTTTACCAACCAAAGGTTCATTTGTTTTCTTAGCTGTTTTTAAATAAGTTTTCAGATGTAATTAGATATTTAGGTTTTAGAAAACCTAAATTCCAGGTACACTCATATCACCATGAATGTCACACCCTTCCCTGACATCTCAAGGATGACAGTCTAGCATCTACAAGGAAACATCCCAAAGCTGTGAGCCCTTATCTCACACAAACCCAAGCGAACTTTGCCACATACTTTCTCCAAGGATGAGAATAACTGAAAATATGTATCTTCAATAAAATTGGGGATTTTATGTATGTTTCTTTACACCTTTAATACAGTATAGTAAGAGGAAAGTCAGAGGACTGTACCTGAGAATGAAAAAAGTCACCTCTAAAGTCCCTTCCAGTTCAGGGCCCAGCTGCACAGGGAGTTGGAAAAGAGTGGGGCACCCCCATGTCCCACTACTTTTCAGGACTATGATTCAAGGTGTTCCTACCTAAGCTCCCTGGATCTGTATCTTTACCTGTAATATTGGTGATATTGGTGCTTGAACATGTGGACTCCTGTTTAATAAAGTCAAAATGTATTGTATTATTCTATTTTTAGAGATCTACTATGAATTAAATTCACATTTGTGCATCAAACTGTGTACCTAACAACCATGCATAATACCCACTAGTAGGGGGAAAATGTGTCATGAACACCAACAACTGAGGGTCTGGAGGAAGTCCCCACCTCCCCTCTACAAAGAGAGTGACTTTGAGTCTTTGATGTATCCTTACCAAGATACAGGTTTAATGACTTTTAAGGTATTTTTCATAACACCTGAAGGAAGATTAAGCAAATCCATTTTTAGCCTAGATGGTTAAAAATTAGAGGGGGGGGAGAGACAGAAACCAAATTATAAACTACTAAAGTTATGTCTTCTATGGCAATTTTAACAAGAAGTACCATGATTAAACAAAGAAGCAAAAGTAGCCAGGCGCACGCTTATAATCCCAGCATTTGGGAGGCTGAAACGGGAGGATCCGGGTTCGCGGCCAGCCTCAGTTACCTAGTGAGGCACTCCGCAACTTAGTGAGACCCTGTTTCAAAATAAAGAATAAAAAAATAGGGTTGGGGGTTTGGTTTGAAGGTAGAACACCCCTGAGTTCAATCCCCAGTGCCGCAAAAAAAAAAAAAAAAAGAAGAAGAAGCAAAAGTAATTCCCAAGAGGGTAGCAAATTACTGATGAGGAGACTGTTAGAACAATATCTTTGGTACAAAAGGTTTCAAGATTCTATTATTTTTAAAAAACTATTACATAGTAAGCACATTGGAGGCTTCTCCCTTTAGTAATAGCAATAGCAATATTCCAAAAGAGGGTTTATCTGAAAGGTATATTGTAAAGTAACATCCAACAAAAAGACCCTGAACAAGGATAATCAACCATTAGTTTAATAAATATTTATGGTGCACCACTTGTGTAAGGAACTCTACTAGAATTCTGGGATTCTAGAAATAAAGGGCTATTCCAATACTTGGGAGGCTGAGACAACTCTTTTTTTTTTTTTAAGCAAAAAATTTAAAAAGGGGGTCTGGGGGTATAACTCAAAGGTAGAATGTCCCTGGATTCAATCCTCAGTGCAGGCGAGCAGACAGGGCAGGCCTGAGATTAAATAGCACCTCAGTAAAACATACTCGATTAGCTAAAAGCATACCCACATTAGACATATCTGATGAAACACCACTCAAGGTCAACAAACCTCTATGCTCTATGAAACCTTTCATCTGAAATAAGCCCCAATGTCTAAATTTGGTTTCCCAGCTGTGGTCTCTTTTCTAGCCTTTGAAATCTGACAAGTGTTACAGAAGGTGAATATGTCTTCAAAACATACCCCTCCTTAGTCTTTATTTCTCATTAGCTAGGAAGATACTAAAAGTATTTCTTTAATCAGCTTACATAGAATAAATATCATTTTACATATTCTATGTTTAATTGAATAAGTGTTATAAAACTATAAAGAAAACAGTCTGAACATTAAACATCACTGATGTTTCATCCAATTTATACTTAAATATGTGTTCAAAGATTTTTTTTTTTTTTCAGTACTAGGGATTGAACCCAGGGGCATTCTATCTCTGAGCTATACCCCCAGCCCTATTTTTTAATACTTTATTTTGAAACAGAGTCTCACTAAGTTGCGGAGGGCCTCACTAAGTAACTGAGTGAGGGTGGCCACAAATCCTCCTGTCTCAGCCTCCCAAGTACTGTAGATTGTACTCAAAGATTTCTGGCATAAGTAATTTTAGATATTAATTCAAATATTTTTTCAAGAAAGGTATCTGATGGGGGGAATAATATCAATAATAGTAGATATACACTGAAAAATGTTTATAACAATGATTTTCTAAAAACAAGTTATATGTTGAGAATCATTACAGATGATGAGATTCTCATAAGTGGTCCTGTATTTCACTTAATGTGACTGCATACAAAGCAAATGCCAGGTGTTACTTAGAGCTCAGAAGAGATTGAAACAGAAAATTCACATGAAATGACAACACTTACAGAAAAACAAATTAGCAGATGCAAAAACACATCATGTAAAGGAACATCTATTTACTACTTCCAATTACCTATTATGATAAAATTTTAATATGAAATGTGTGCAATCACATTACTAATAATTCAGACTAATATTCTGAAAACATAAAAATGCAGACTTTAGGAAAAATATCCTTCCAAGAAAAAACAAATTGCCACATACCAAGAGCATTAGGAGATGTGTTTCAATTAATAGATGAAAATGATAATTGGTATATACATAGTTCATATCCAAATAGATGAATGTAAGCACTTGAAAGCATGGTGTTTGTCTATATTCTAATCACTGCCTGTGAACAAATGACAACATTAATTTGTACTAATATAATTTGTTTAGAAAAAGTAAGGGGGCTACATCCATTTATTTAAAGAATACTTACTTAGATTCTACTCTATGAGACACTCTTTTGTACTCAAATTATGCAAAACTCATTATTTAAGGAGGCCATTAACAGGTTTTTAAATCTTTCCAGAAAAAAACATTTAAAATTTCAACTTTGATACTAAAGGCATGTTCTCCAACTCAATTTAGTATTTCTCCTAAACACACACAAACATATTTTCCAGTCAATATTACTAGTAACTCGGGGGGGGGGGGGGGAGTGTGTTAGGATTAGTAATAGTTATGATGTCGTGAACCCCAAAAAAGGCATCAGAAATGTCCAAGGGTTCCACCAGATTATACTTTGAGAACTGCTGCTCCAAACAAGTAGTATATATGAAACAATGTAAGAAAATTTTCAATTTGCTTTCTACTAAACAGAAATTTCTGTCCTGGTTTTATACTTTGTACATCTACAATTCATCTGACAGGGTACAAAGAACAAATGAATCCAAATGAACAGGTATTCAAATTCTATCATGGATTTCTCTCTCCAGGTCTCTATGCTCTAGGTCTTTATACTACACTCTTTTAAACACGTTCTAAGAAGAGAAGCAGGCTGGAAGGATAAGAAAACCAGATGTTTGCTGGGTGTGGTGGCACATGCCTGTAATCCCAGTACTTGGGAGGTTGGGAAAGGAAGATCACAGGTTTGTGTCCAGCTTCAGCAACATAGGGAGGCCCTCAGCAACTTAGTGAGATGCTGTTTCAAAATAAAACAGACTTGGGAGTGTAGCTCAGAGGTACAATCCCCAGTACAGGAAG
>PVLC010021329.1:0-28086 GCA_004027655.1 Graphiurus murinus
AAAAAAAAAAAAAAAACAGCTAATGGAAAGCGACACCAGCTCATCAGGGCACAGGAGACACCTCCTAACCCCACAACCGTGGCAATGCCTCCTCTGTCAAGAGAGGACAGCCACCTCCCAGGGTGGTCTGCAGATTACAGGCAGTAACCTGTCCAACAGCAAGAGCCACCAGGCCAAGCAGCTAGGTTTTCAGCTTCCTATTGTCTTGTGGCTAAGAGGAAGGCAAAAGAAACCAAGAAATTCCATGAGTGGAAAAAGAAAATTCCAGCATCAAATGGGAGAGGGGGAGGCCGGGCTCAGCTCTGTGATGGCTTTCTAGGTTGTAAACACAGAACGAAGAGGCTTTGAAGTCCCCAGCTGGTGCCAAGCAGGAAGCCCTGGCTCTCATTCCACCCCCGAGGGCCCCGCAGGGGTCTGACTGAAGCGCTCCAGCGGCCCTCAGTGATACGTACGGGCGTTTATGGGGCCATGGGACAATGGCTGGTTCTAGGAATCAGGGTGGACGGACTCTGCGTCATGGGCTGCCAGGAAACCCACATCGACGCCTCCTTCAGCCAGAGGGGTTCAGTGGAGGAGCCGCCCACGCCGCGCGCTAGGAAGCTGCCCCCGGTCCTCCACCACAACATCAAGTGATCCCGGGATGATTCAGAGGGAAAAAGCCCCCTGGCCAAGCAAAGGGGCGGCAGGGATGAGCGCATGACTCCTGTCCACCCGTGGACCCCAGAGGCCCCGGGGGATGCGGCCAAAACCCTCTCCTCTGCTTTGACAAAGTGATGCTCCCCGCCAGGCGCTCTGAGCTTAACACCATTTTTTATGAACCAGGAGAGCCAGGGGTGCTGCAGGCCTAGAAACAGATGTCAGACATGGGAAGGCCGGCCCTTTTCAAACCCCTCCCCCTTCTTGTCTGGGATCTCAGAGAGCCCGGAATGCCCCGGCAGGAGGGAGGGACTTACACTTCTGTCGTGATGAATCCGGTCAGTTCCGAAAGGAAGAGGAAGAGGATGAAGAGGCAGCAGCAGATGGAGACTGCAAGAAAACACCAAAAGTCAAACGCTAAAGTGTGGTGGTGCTAACCAAGACAGGCCTGCCCTTCCCCAGGCCTCCTCTCATCCCAGAGAGAAGCTGCTCGGGGCCCCAGGACATGGGTGGGGTGATGTTCCCAAAGACCTCCAAAATCCCTCCTTCCTTGCTGCTCAAGAGAAAGCGGCCCCAACCTCTAAAAAAGGCAGTCTGCTGGTGGTACCAATCCGACTCTGGGGTCAGAGTGGACCTCCCTCTGCAGGCCATCATCCTGCAGCAACCCAGCTTCCCTCAAGTGTTCTTTAAAGGAGAGGCTAGCCTAGATCAGGTGGCAGGCTGGTGGCCCACAGAGGTGTTCTATTTGGCTTGAGTGATACATGTTTTAAAATGTGGGGTCCATGTTAAACATTTGGGAGATTTCATGTAAAGCCAGTCCTTGCTCTCACACAGCATCTGAAACAAGTCGGCCACAGACACCACCCTCCCTCCTGCCTCCCCGATTCCAAGGCCGAGGCAGAGCGTCTGCTGCCATTGGTCTGTCAACAGACAGTTCCCAGCTCACGATGATCAACAGGGGATTTCTCAGGTCACAATGGGGCAAAAGCCACATGCGTTTCCTAGACACTGGACTTTAAATTCTGATCTTTTTCCAGGCTAGTGATAGGCAGAATCCTCTTTCATGATGCTGGCCAGCAGCCGGAGTGCCCCATGGGCCCACAATCACCAGGGAATGATGCTCTCTAATGCACTGTGATGCTATGCTAGGATGGTAGCCAGGTCAGGCAACAGCAACACATTTTGACTTACCATGCTTTCAATGATGGAATCATTGGGCCTTAACACCATCGTAAGTTGAGGAGCATCTCTATTTCTCTGTCTACCTACTCACCTACTTATCTACCTATCTTAACAATGAACAAAGACATGTTCTAAGAGAAAAAACAGAATGAGGGTTTGTTGGACACCAACTACCTGCCCCATTATGGGAACATGTCCCCCACCACCAGCCCTGACCAGGTAAGGGGATAGAAACAGAGGCTCAGACAGAGGAACAGACTGGCCCCTGTTTGGGGCATGGGTGGCAGGATTGGAACCCCATGTTGTACAGTCAGTGTGCTGAGAAAAAGATTCCCAAGACTTTGGCTCCAGGTAGAGGACAGGATGTCCCCAGACTGCTCGAAAGTCTCAACTTCCAACCAAGACATGAGGACACCAGAATACTCCAGTCTCTAGTCTCTCCCAAACTTGAAAAGTCGTATGGCAGCAGCATTTCAGGATTTTACTTAAAAAAAAGTAATACGTGCATATTATAAGAAAAAAATCCAGCTATATAAAAAGGTGCACCGTGTGTCTCTCTCTTGATTCCAAGTCCCCTTATCTCTGAGACAGTCTCATGGGTCCTCCCATGGTTATTAAATATATATATAAATAATGTATTATAAATAATATAAATTACATAGCATCATACATTATAATTATATATCTTATGTTACAAGTGATATATATTAAAATATTGTTACATAATGATACATAAATATCTTTTTCTCTAACTGATCAGCAACAGAACTCACCCTTTTCTCTTTTTTTTTGCGGTGCTGGGGATTGAACTCAGGGGCATTCTACCTCTGAGCTATACTCCCAGCCCTATTTTTTATTCTTTATTTTGAAACAGGGTCTCACTAAGTTGCGGAGTGCCTCACCAGGTAGCTGAGGCTGGCCACGAACCTGGATCCTCCGGTCTCAGCCTCCCAAATGCTGGGATTACAAGTGTGCGCCACCACGCCCGGCTCAGGACTCACCCTTTTCAACTATGCTTTGCTTACTCAGCATTCTACATATAGACAGGTTCCACATCATACAGTGGCTATGGTTTGCTTGCTTGCTTGTTTACAGCATGGAAACTAATTTCAAAGGTCTTCTCGGCTGCCGAACAAATCTGCTGGAGAAGCTCAGGCACCAATCCGCACCTCCTGGTTTTAGGTCTCCCCTTCACCTGCAAACTGCAGCTTTGCACCCCTGAACAAAACATCCCTCGTGTGGACTTTTGCACCTTTTCTGGCCAGTGCCAGCTAGGTCCACACCTCCAAGTCACTTTCACCACCTGCTCCCACCCCTCCTGAATGCTGGAACAATGAAGAGGTAAAACTAGAGGAGTGTTTGTGAGTGTTTCAGTGCTGACCTACACGACCCCATCTTCCAGCTGCCTTCCATGGCCCATGCCTGTGGATACAGCCTGATGTCCTGTCCCTATCAGAGGCGGGGAGGCAGGGATGGGAGGGCTCCGTGTGAGCCCCGTGAGCTTCCTCAAGTGCTGAGCCTGCTCAGCCCAGCACTGGACCCCAGAAGTGCAACAGCCCCGATCACACTTGCTTCACTGTGCATTTCTCAGGCTGGGGAAGAGCACTGAGGTCTCAGTACCACAGGGGCCTCAGAACCCAGCACCATGCCTGGCTCAGGGGAGGGTACAAAATAAATATTTGTTGAATGAATGAATGAGACACACGCAGGTGGGCAGGAAGGATCGCAATCAAAAGGGCATTCGGCAGCAGGAGGGCAGAGAGGGTTTGTGGTCCATGTTTGGGCACAGCTCTGAGGCACTCGGACTCCAGACATCTGAAACTGAGTCAAGCCTGGGCAGTGGGCATGTGATTCAGGAGAATGCCTGCTGGTAGGACACCAGTGAGGCCGGCTGGGGGCACTGGACCCGAGACCCAGACCTGTGCGGAGAGGGCAAGGAATCTGCCCAAGGTCACCCTGCGAAGTGGAGGGGTGACCTCCAAGCCCTGATCTGAGTCCCTGGTAACCTGGCCCTTCCTGTCAGTTATTAATAGCACTTAGCACGCATAATGAGACTGCGTGTGTGAGCTCTGCCCTCCTCAAGGACGAAGCCTGAAGCCCGCTCATCGACTGTGTCCCGGCTCTTGGCATGGGGCCTGGCCCCAGGACCTGCTTCGTAAACATCATCCACTGAATGGTGGCGGGGGCCGGCTTCCTCTGCTGCACGACTTTCCTGTCCTGTAAGGAAGTTCACTGTCTCCTGCTGAGGCTGGGAACACACAGTGGACCACATCCCCGGGGGCTCGTTTGGCAGGACCATCTGAATGTATCGCACATACACCCTCTGACCTGGTAATTCTTCTCCTGGAACATTACCTTACAGAAACAGCCACATAAGGGTGCAAAGAGATGTGTCTGTAATAGCGACAGATGGGAATGGGGGAAACAGCCACTCTCAGGGGCAGGTCACCTAAACCACAGGTCAGCTGGGTAAGGGACAGACAGCCAGACGGCAGAACATGGAGCCCCTGATGCTGGGAGGAAAGGAGTCTGGGATGCGCCAACTGAGGAACCTGGTGAGCACAGGCTGCTCCCTTTGGGTGTCAAAGGATGATGTAAGTATATCGAAGCCAGAATATTATTTATTTGCAGCACTGGGGACTAAACTCAGAGACCGGGGCACATAAGGCAAGCGTTCCACCACTGAGCTACATCCCTGGCCCAAAACCTGAATAATATTCAAGCAGTTCTAGAAGGATGCATGCCTGGTGGTTAAGCAAATTACAAAGGGGGGACGGTAGGACTGAGAAGAGGAAGGAGGTCTGAGCTGTGGGCTGGTGGACGGAAGGGGGTGGAGAGCAGAGCCGCACTTGACCCTGTGGACAGGCTCATAATCCAGGCAAGCCCCCTCCCTTTCAGGTCCCCTTAATATCTTTCCCTCGAGGGGTCAAGGCACAGAGCCACTTGTTTCTTGGGTCACAGACCCTCATGGGTCACTTGTGTCCTAGGAGGACAGGGATAAGAAGAGCAGAGCCATCTGTGCACGGAGGGCTGCGTGCCCAGCACTGGGCAGGCTCAATCTCACTTAACCCCTCATCAGGAAACCGAGGCTCAGAGAAGTGAAGTAACTTGCCTAAGGTCACACAGCTGCTAGATGGAGCCCAGTTCTGCCTGTCCAGAGAACCCACGTGACACCCAGGCTGCCCCTTGGCTGTGTGCTTCCCCTCCTTGAACTTAGAGGCCTCTGCAGCCTCAACAAGCCCAGTGGCGGGTGGGGCTGAAAGGGCCTCAGGATCACCCTCCCAACTGAGAACAGCTAGACCCGAGAGGCAGAGGATGCCAGCCCAACTGCCTGGCCCCTGCTGTAGGGCAGCGGGGTCCCTCTCCCACACCATCAGTGCAGAGGCCAGGGGACCCGGGGTGGCCCACCTGAGGCCTAGCCCTGGCTCTTCCTTTCCAAGCTGTGAAACTTCAGACAAATCACTTCCCCTCTCTGAGCTCATTTTCTCAGCTGGGGAATGAAGCTAAAGCACCCCGCTTGCTTGCAGGGCACCGTAGTTTGCTTTTGAGTATTATTTTGTTAAAATACACTTCCTACTGTGGAATAATAACAGATGCAAAGATAGTACAGAACTCCTGCATGGTCTTCACCTGGCTTCCTCTTAAGTTAATATCTCACATAACCAGGGGATATTTGTCAGCATGAAGAAATGGACCCGACTACAGTATGTTAACTCAGCTACAGCCTGCATTCAAGTTTCACCAGTTTTCCCATGAATGCTTGGTTTCTGTTCCAGGAATGGATTCAGGATCCACTTTGTACTAACTCATCCTGGGTCCTTCATATTAACTCATACTGGGTTCTTCTCTCACCTGTGAGAATTCCTCGGTCCCCATACCCTTGGAAGAACACTGGGCAGACATCCCGGAGAATGTCTCCCAGTCTGGGATTGTGATGTTTTCTCCTGATTGGCCTGAGCTATATTTGGGGGGGAAGCTCCCATGGAAGCAAGGTGTACCTGGCAGACACATGGTTGTCATGGTGACCCATCTTCCTGGCCTGGTGAGGAGGTGACTCCAGCTTTCCCCAAGCAAAGTTGCTATTTTAATCTCTGTCTCTGCTCTTTGGCAATGAGTAGCTACACCCAGGCCATGCTCCAGAAGAAGGGCTAAACTCTCCTCTGGGATAGCGAGGAGTTAAATTACTATGTGGAATCTTCTGTAAGGAAGATTTGCCCCTTTCTCCCAGATTAGTATCAGTGGAGACTCACAGGCTTCTTCTTCACTGGGTTCTAAACCAATATAGTCATGTATTTTACTGCTTCTCAGCCTTGGTCTTTGGGCCTTCTCTTCTCAGGTTAGCTCCTGGGTCCTGACATAGGCTCCGGGGTCTTCATGTACTTTCCCCGCCTCCCCCTGGAATCAGTCATTTTCTTTCTTTGTTTCTTTTTTTTTTTTGCAGTACTGGGGATTGAGCCCAGGGGCATTCTACCTCCAAGCTACTCCCCTAGACCTATTTTTTATTCTTTATTTTGAAACAGGGTCTCACCAAGTTGCTAAGGGTCTTGCTAACTTGCTGAGGCTGACCTCAAACCTGTGATCCTCCTGTCTCAACCTCCCAAGTACTAGAATTATAGGCATACACCACCACACCTTGCTTGTGATTTATTTTTTAAGGAATAAAAAGCATGCTTATGTAAAAAGCTCAGATTACTTCAAAGATATGAAAGTAAAAGTGACTCTCCCTCCCACTCCTGAACCCATTTTTTCTCCCAGGGCAGCTAGTACAGGTTGATTGAGTATCCAGTGTCCAGAATGCTTGGGATCAGAAGCATTTGGATTTCAGATTTGTTCATATTTTGGAAGGGTTGAACATACCTAATGAGGTGTCCTGAGAATGGCTAACCATGACATTCATTTCTGCTTCAAATGCACCTTAGACACACAGCCTGAAGGTAATTGTATACAAGGCTTTGAATGCACCTGTGTTTGACTGCCACCCATTACATGAGGCCACGTGTGGATTTTCCACTTGAAGTAGCACGTGGATACTCTAAGACAGTTCTGGATTTGGGGGCTGAGGGTGTCTCTCAGCGGAAGAACTAGCAAGCGCAAGGCTCCGGGTTCCATCCCTGGCACCATGCAAAACAACGTAGTTTTTTGGGAGCATTTCAGGTTTTCAGATTAGGGATCTTCAACCTGTACTGACGGTTTCTTGTGTATCCTCCTAGAAACAGATGATCCTTATCCCTTGCAGGTTCACAGTAAGGGCAGAGATTCAAAATGGGGAAGGGGGGAGGGCCTGGAAGATGCTCAGCCTGCCTCCCCTCCCTCCTGTCTTTCCTTCTTTCCTCCCCGATCCAGATGTTCTGCAGAGAGAGCGGGTGGGTACCCAGGAGCGCCTGTGGAGTGGGAACAGTGGTCAGCTACTCACTAATGGCCCCGGTGTACGTTGGCTGCGTTAGGTCCTTGGGCACCTTCCTGTAGATGTCAAACCTGTGAAGAAGAAGTGGAAGGAATAGGTGAGGTGGGCACAGAGGGCAGGTCTCCATGCAGCGGGCTGGGGTGTGGGTGCACGCCTGCGGGTCAGCATGCCCACAGTTCTTTCCCAAACTAGCTCCCTCTGCTCCTTCAGGTCACCCCCCTCCACATGGCCCCAAGGACCCCTCTCTGATGTGACCCTGCCCCTACATCGCCCTTTGACCTTTGACAGAATCCCATTACCATATCTTCACAACACTGGTTACTAAAGGTCATTACTCATCAGGTTCACACTCCTTCACATTTCTTGGGGGAGGGAAGGTCTTCCCTCCCTGAGGGCAGGGACCCGTAAGGTTTTGTCCCAGGCCATGTCCCCAAACACAAGCACAGGCCTGGCACAGGTAGACACTGGATAAAGGACCATGGGATGAATCGGCACCTGAATCTCAGTGACTCTGACACAAACGGAGGAAGGCTCAGGCTCTCCTGAGTTACACGACAGCACTACCTTCCTGCTCAGTCACCTCTCCGCCCCTCCCTTTCCTGCCTCCACCGCCCCCATCCTGTTTCAAGTCCCCCGCATCCCCAGCCAGCGCCTGCCTCGCTCCTGGGGGATTCTTAATTCATGAGGTTAGTATGAAATACAGCCTGGCACCAGCTAGTAGGGCACTAGCCCCCATTCCATGGGGTTCTCGTCTTGTGTAAATATGTTACTGGGGATTGAGTCCAGGGGTGTTCTACCTCCAAGCTATACCCACAGCCCTATTTTATTTCTCATTTTGAAACAGGGTCTCCTGTGATTGTTTCCTGAGACCTCAGTGGAGAAACACTCCCATGGGCTGTCTGGGTGACAGGCAGCCACTTTCTCTGCTGCACAGGGACCTGGGGCTGGGGGTGTCCTGGGAGACAGGGAGTCTGTCCCTGCAACTCAACTATCCAATCGACTCCACTCCCTTGTTCTGAAAACGTGGATTCCTTTAACCTTGATGGGCGTGTTAGAGGTCCAAGCTTGTGCTGCGGAGACAGACTGTCAGAGCTCGTCCAGAGCTCGTCCGTGCCTCCTCCACTGTGTGACCTTGGGCCTGTCACTTAACCTCTCTGTGCCTCAGTTACTTTATAAAATGGAGGTGACAACAACAACTGCCCCATGCATGGGTGGAGGGGGTGGGTCTGAACAGGACAGCTGGAGGAGGGTGGAGGAAACATCGGTCCAGGGAGTGAGGACAGCAAAGGTCCAGCCAGGAGCAGAGCATTCGCCTCCAGGGTGGGTGGCGACCGAAGGGAGGGAGGGGGCCAGCATGGTGTGAGGGCGTCCATGACGGGCACCTGGCCATATTCCACGGGCCAGGCAGGTGGCCTACCAGGGGACTGTCAGAGGTCGGTGAATTTGGGGGTAGGGGGTGGGGGATGGGAGAAAACTCGCAGCTCCAGCTGATTGGGGTGATTCTCAACCTGCAAACAATATTCTACCTGGACAACAGTGCAAAAGTAGGACCAGCGCTTCCGCTTTTGAGTCTGGGTCTTTTCCTGGGCTGGCGATAGGCCGTGCGACCTCTCTCCATGTGGGCAGAAGCAGAGCTGCGGTCCCAACCAGCCAACCAGCCCGCCCCGCACTGCCTCCGATCAATTCCACGAGGGCGTCAGCACCCTGTCCTAAAGTCGGACAGTGCCGGGTGAAAGAGGCCAATCGTGGGCAAAGGGAAGGGCCCCGAGCAGCGTAAGTCGGCAGGTGGGGTAAACTAAACACATCTCCCACCTCCTCGGCTTTCAGCTTACCAGGGGTTTACGAGGATGTGGCCCTGGCAGAGTCCAGGAGCACCTGTCCAGGAGCAGGTGGGAGCATGGACTCGGGGTGGAAGGTCTTTTGGATTTTCAAGAGAAGCCTCAAGTCTGGAGTTTTACACAAAAGTCCCCAATTCTCAAATGTTGGGCCGTTACCATGTAGGACAAACAAGGCGGGTCTGTGATTAGATGAGACCCAGGGGCCCCCGC
Source organism: Graphiurus murinus (assembly GCA_004027655.1). NCBI lineage: Eukaryota > Metazoa > Chordata > Mammalia > Rodentia > Gliridae > Graphiurus > Graphiurus murinus. Next base: position 9,271 of record PVLC010021329.1, read on the forward strand.
AAGTGACCTTCTGGGTTGCTAAGCCTGCCAAGCTGGAGGACACAGTGGCCCCATGTCTTAGAAAGACCACCTCACATGGGGAGGGGGGCAGTGCAAGGGTCTTCTCACTCTGCCCCAACCTGCTCGCCGACATACAGAAAATTCCTATCCCTTGCTGCGCCTCAGTTTCCAGACTGTAAAATGAGAAGGCGCACAGGGGATCTGAAAGGTCCCTTCCAACAGAGAAAGGAAGGGGCAGCAGTGGCATGGTGCGCTATCTGCCCAGCCTAATGACCAGGCCTTGCAGTCTGGTCACCACCAGTGGCAAATCCCAGGCCTCACGGTTCAAACAGCGCAGGCGTCATTTGCCTCAAAACTGCGAGTCTGGAAGGAGGTCAAGGGTTGCTCAGGGGAAAGTGGGGATGGGCCCAGCACAGGGCCAGAGTCCAGTAAGGATGAGAAGGGAAGAGGCAGGAAAGAGAGGGACTGACCAAATATGTATATGTTGAGGATCCCGGGATGTGGGTGCCTCCCGGTTCTGGAAAGGAGGGGCAAACACATGGTGGCCAAGCAGAAAGGGAGGTATCGGCGGGGATTCGTGATTTTCAATGTACACAGGCAGATACAGAAATAGAACTGTGTGCACACGTGTCCCATACGCATACATTCCCTGGCTCTTTCCATATGCAGGGTCCAGGAACCGGGACAGCCCGACAGCGGGCACAGCTGGCAGCCAAGTCACAGCCTCTAAATGCTGCTCTCTACTCAAAGGAATCGGAGCGCCAGGGAGAAACGGCTAGTTCCAGGGCTGGGCAGGGGATAGTCGAGAGTGCATGGAGCACCCACTGTCAGGTCAGAAAGCAGGACAGCATTCAAAGGATCAAGGGCACAGTCAAAGGGACCAGAAGCTAGCCAAAGAAGGCTCCCATGGACCAAAGAAGGGGCAATGTCAGCATCACAATAAACAACGGTGGTCGTAGATTATAACCCATTGGAAAAAAACAGGCAGCCACGAATCCATACGGATATAAAGAAAGGATATGAATAAGGCAAAGTTGGACAGGGAATAGGAGACTGACACAGCTACAAAGTACCTCCCCCACAAAATACTCATTCATCATAAAGGGGAAGGAGATTCTTTCCCATGGAGAAATTTGCCAGACATCATCTGAACAAGCACAGCACGAGAACGTCACTGGGAAGGAGACACATGAGTGTCAGCCCTGCTGGTAGGTCACACTCAGGAGGGCGCAGCATTGCCTCTGTGCGGGTCTCGTCTATGATGCAAGACCTTGATCTAATCACGAGGAGCGCACCAAGCAGGTGCAAACTGACAACTGGACAGCGCTTGCCAGAAGTCTCAAGGTTACAAAGGACAAGTGCAGGAACTGTCACAGATAAGAGGAGCCTTAAAGAGATATGACAACTAGATCTGGTGTGGGATCCTGGCTCAAACAGGACATCGGTGGGACATCTGATGACATCTGAGTAAGATCTGCAGACTGGCCAACAGTATTGTATAATGCTACTTCCTGGTTTTCGATAACGATATTACAGTTCTGTAATCCATTTAACCCCTGGGGGAGCTTGGGTAAAGGGCCTTCGGGAACTCTTTGTGCTCTTTTTTGCAATTTGGGGAAGCAAGTCTGAAGTTTCTTCAAAATGACAAGATAAAGATATTTTTAAAAAGTCAAATGGAAAATTAAACAATGTTAAAGGGGGTGATGCCACATAACTCCCATTTAGCCTGATTTTTTCATACATACCCGGTCCTCGCAGGCATCTGAGTTGAGAATGTGTCTTAACATGTGCTTGTAGAGCCTGCCCAGGTGGGCTGAATGTTCTGTCTTTGTTAGGGCAGGGATGAGGAGGGGGGATAAAGCCATAGGAGAGAGGCAGAGGCGGCCCAGTGCACACGAAGCCATCAGAGGTGCCAAGTGTTTCAGGAAGAGCAAACCATGTCAAACCATGATAAATTCCAGTCCAGGCGCAGCATGCTGGCAAACATATTTGCATTTAATTCTCACAATAGTCCTGGAAGGTAATGATATCCCATTTTTCTTTTTCTTTCTTTTTTTTTTTTTTTGGTACTGGGGATTGAACGCAGTGGCATTCTACCTCTGAGCTACACTCCCAGTCCTATTTTTTATTCTTTATTTTGAAACAGGGTTTCACTAAGTTATAGAGGGCCTCACTAAGTAGCTGAGGCTGGCCGTGAACCTGCTATCCTCCTTTCTCAGCCTCCTAAGAACTGAGATTACAAGCGTGTGCCACCACGCCCAGTGTGATATCCCATTTTTTGAGGGGTAAACTGAGGCTCAGGTGGAAGCCAAGCCAGCGAAAAGCAGAACTGGGATTCAAAGCAAGTTGTGATTCCTCACGCTGTGGTCTTTCTACCGCCCCATCCCCGTGGGAAGTGGTTTAGAGCCCTCTTCTTGGCACATTGGTCTAAGGTGTCAAGGTTTCCTTTACTAGTTTGCTTTTCTGAGGGTGCCGCCCTGGAGCAGGTGAGATGGAAGACAGGGAGCAGTTCAGCATTCATTCATTCACCCAGATATTTACTATGCATCTACTGGATCAGGCAGTAGGCTAGATGGTAGGGAACTGGAATCAACCAAAACAGACCCAGCTCTGCCCTCACGAGGCTGCCAGTCAAGCAAAGCTCCCTGCTCCTTGGGAAGGGCCACCTGAATACGATGTACGGGAAAGGCGATGCTATTTCCACACAGGCCCAAGCTGGGGGGTGGGAGTGGGGAAAGGGAGAGCTGAAGAGGACCCTGGTCTCAGAGCTGACCACAAGCGGCATGAGTCAATAGTGAATGTCGTTGAGAAATTGGCGGCTGGGCAGCTGGTGGGAACCCCAGGCGTGCGGCGCATCAGGAAGTGAGCCGTGCGTCCCCTCTGGCTCACATGAGTCAGCCCCTCACGGGGTGATGTGATCAGCTGTGGCCAAGAGAATGTAGAAGGCAGGGTACAGGGGATGGGAGAGGGGAAAGGGCCGCTCACTGTGAACCTACTATGTGCCGGGGACACGTGCTCATCCAGGTCTGCAGATCTGTGTGAGTCTGGGATTATGTTCCACTTTGCAGAAGAGGGCAGAGAGGCTGGTGGCGTGGCTACACTTGCACACGGGGACATGCCACGGCGGGATCTGTGCCCAGGCTTCGTTTACGTTCTTGTTGCTTTTCCCAACAATGCAGGGACAAACCAGCCCCGTTTGGGTGGAAAACACTTCTTAGGAGGGAAGGTTAAAGGACTGGAATTGCTCAGCCTCAAACAGAGAAATCCCCCCTGCCCCCTGTGAGCACCTCCAGGGCAGGGCCTAGGCCTTTCCCCACCAGCCCTCCTCTCTGCCAGCCCTGCCCAGCCAGGCCCATGGTGGGCTGAGCCAACGAGGGGCTGAGGATGAGGTGCGCAGGCTGGCCTTAGGATTACTGTCAAATACGATGGTGACACATGCGTACCCATGTTCATACCAGCACAATTCACGGTAGCCAAATTATGGAATCAACCTAGGTGTCCATCAACAGATGAAAGGATCGCAAAGCTGTGGTCTATGCACACTATGGAGTTATACTCAGCCATAAAGAAGAACAACATTAGCCAGGCATGGTGGCGCAGGTGGACAGGATGAAGCAGGCACAGTGGCACATGCCTGTAATCCCAGCACTTGGGAGGCCGAGATAGGAGGATCACAGGTTTGAAACCAGCCTCAGCAATTTAGTGAGACACTACTTTAAAATAAAATAGGGCTGAGGAAGTAGCTCAGAGGTAGAATGCCCTTGAGTTCAATCCCCAGTACCAAGAAAAGAAAAAGAAAAAGAAAGAGTATTTAACATAAAGCAAGCCAATAAGAAGCTTGGGAATCCTCGGTGTTTCTCACGTCCTTGGAATGGATCTCAAGCAGGAGCGACTGCATCTCCCAGAGAACGTGTGGTGATGCCTAGAGACATTTCAGGGACTGCCCTGGGCCTGGGGTGCTGCCAGCACTGGTGGGCGGAGGCCAAGGATACTGCTGCACACCCTGAGGGCACAGGGCCGGCCCTCGGGATTAGCAGCCCCAAGCGTCCACAGCTGAGGCCCAGGAAGCCTGCTTGCTACATGTGGAACAAAACTGCCTGCATGGAAGCTCTTGTCTCTGTTCATGCTGAGGTCTAAGAGGTCCCGGCCACTGAGCTCCTGGTGGGTGCAGTCATGGCTGCGGCCTTGATGGCCTCACGAGACAGGATCTGGAGGTCAGCAGTCCTTCCCCGTCCCTTTTCACTCAGTGCCCAAGAAGGCAGAGCTTATGTGGAAATACTAAAGGCCCCACAGGAAAAGATAAATCTGCCTGGATTTACTTTGTGATTATAGCTGTGTAGTAAATACAAATGTCACTGTTCTACACAACAAGATGGCAAATCTGCCTCTAACTTTATCACAACTAAGGAAAAAATGGTCCCATGAATTCATGTGTGGTGGTGGGTGCACACCTGCAATCCCAGGACTTGGGAGGCTGAGACAGGAAGACTGCAAGTTCAAGACCAGCCTCAGCAACTTAGCAAGAGACCCCCCTGCCACCTAGCAAGACCCCATTTCAAAATAAAAAATACAAAGGGCTAGGGGTTGTAGCTCAGAGGTAGAATGCCCCTGGGTTTAATACCCAGTACCCTTCCCCCCCCACACACAAAAATGATCCTATTAGAACACATGTTGACATTGGTTCTTGAAGTCAATGAGGAAACAGAACTTGCAGAGCAGAACTGCCTCCAGCAGCTGCCTCCAGCTACACAGTGAGAGGTGGCCGCACAGCCTGACCCAACACAAACACGCAGGGAACTGCCGCTGGAAATATCCCACTCACGGAGCTCATCTGTAATTTCTTTTCATAGCAGAATGCCTCAGCTTTGCTATTTTAACTTTTTATGCTTGGGACCTCTCTCCACCCCACTCCTGTGGATGAATCTCAGCTCGCTCCGTGGTCTGCTGTGTGTGGGTGGCCCCGGGTGAGAGCTCGTGATGTCACTGTTTCCGAGGCTTAATGAAATTAGACGCCATTCCGGAGCAAGTCATTGGGAGTGGTGGGTCATTCATCCCAAAAATAGCCATCGAGGCTCTTGGCTGGACTCCAGCCTGGCCAGCCCTGCCCACCAGGCTGGCAGAGCCCTCAACGCAAATGCCAGGGAGTCAGGTGAAAAGCCTCCTTGTCTGTTCTCTCCATGGTCACTCTGCCTTTCTGAGGCCCAGCAGCACAGAGGCCGTGTGTGCAGGCACATAAGTGTGAGCACACGTGTACATGTGTGTGCTGGGGGCAGAGGTAAGAGAGCACACCCAGCCCGGTAGGGGCAGGGAGGAGAGTGAGCCCCAGAGTCATTCTCACGCCACCCCCCATCCCCGAATCTTGACCTTGATGTTCAAATTGCTCAAGTGTTCACACCACCCTCCCCTCTGTCTAACAGAATGAAAGTCGGCCTCTGTCTCCAGCGCAGATGAAGGAGCTTTGAGAGAGGAAGGATAATTGCAGCAACCCAGCTCCGCCCGCACTATTCCAGCCACCTGACTTGCCATGCACCTGGCCTGGCACTTAGACTTCATGTTCATTATCTCGCACTTTCATAACCCTGTGTGGCAGATAATATCCTTCTTCCCATTTTACTTTCCCAAGATGCAGGGCCCAGATGTGACCTCATAAAGTCCAGGTGCGAGACATTGGCTTCGAACCAGGTGCCACGTGCCTGCCTGGAAGAGGGAGACGGGCTGGGGGGTGGATGGGTGAAGGGCTGGATTGATGGAAGGTTTGGGTTGTGACCACTGCACCCAGCTGGGTAACACTCACGTCACTGATACACACCTGGTTTTCTGCCTCCAGCCTATCCTAGTGGCTGTCCCCAAACCAGGTGCCCACACGGTGATCCCCATCCTCAGTACAGTCTCCCAACTCTGGCAGCCTATGCTTCTGCCCCATCCTCTCACAGAATACTCTTCCTGACCACCAGGTCCTGGTCATGCCCCTCCCGTTCCTGCTCATAAAGCCAAGTCTGGCAAAAGAGGAAGAGGAGTATCCAACTGCCAGTCTTCCAGAACGCCAGACAAGTTGCTCTACATCCCTGGCAGCCTCCCATCTCCCTGGTCTCTGTGGACACATCCCTGGCCCAGCCCTGAGACAGCCACGAGTCTTCCACTCCGGCTGAGCCAGGAGAGATTTGTCCCCGAGTCCCCTGTGGGTCATGTAGGGCCTGGCCCATTAACAACATGCAGTAAATTCCAGGTGAAAATATAAGAATCTGCACAAGCTATTCACTGGTGCACCACCTGTAATGGCACATGACCAGAAACTGTCTGGTCACCCAGGGAAAAGGGACGAGTGCATACTCCACAGCAGCCATCCAGCAGTGATACAGTTGGAAAGGGGATGAGGGAAATCTCCTTGCATTGACACACGGAATCTCCAGGATATAGAAAGAGCAAAAAGGTGAAGGGCAAATACTGTTTTCAGTTAAGCTTTATGTGTATGTTTGTGTGGAGGGGTGGGGACAAGTGATAAAAATGAATTCACAAGCTGGGCAGGGGGCTGCATGCTTGTACTACTAGTACTTGGGAGGCTGAGACAGAAGGAATCGAAGGTCCGAGGCCAGCCTCAGGGTAATGGTTTGAATTTAAAATGTCCCTCTAGCCCTCATGAAAACCAGGTCACAATGATGGAAGTGGGGCTTAGTTGCTAAGGAGAGGTCCTTGGGGGGGTGTGGCCTTGGGGATGATAGAAGATCTCTTCTCCTCTGCTCTCTCTTTTTCTGCTTCCAGCCTCCTTGATGTGAGAACAGAGCCTAGTGTTCTTCCTCTCTCTGCTTCCTGCCACCATGCCCTAAGCTCTGCACACCCGCCTAACATGGTCTGAATCCCTAAATCTCCAAAAACTGGGAGCAAATAGATCTTCCTTCCTCTGAATTGTGTGGTCAGTTGTTTTGGATTATGGCAGTGAAAATGTTGACCAAGACACTCAGCAACTTAGCGAGACCCTGCTTCCAATGAAAAAGGCTAGGGGTGTAGTTCAGAGGTAGAATGCCCCTGAGTTCAAGCCCCAGTACCAAACAAATGAACAAAAGTGAATTTACACTCTTGCTTATAGCTTCAAAAGGAAAAAAATAGAAGGTGAAACTAAAAGTTTGCACAAATGGTTATATCTATGATTTTTTTTTTTTTTTTGGCACTGGGGATTGAACTCAGCGGCATTCTACCTCCTAGCTACACCCCCAGCCCTATTTTTTATTCTTTATTTTGAAACCGAGTCTCAGTAAGTTGCGGAGTGCCTCACTAGGTAGCCGAGGCTGGCCGCGAACCCGGATCCTCCGGTCTCAGCCTCCCAAATGCTGGGATTACAAGCGTGGGCCACCACGCCCGGCTTATATCTATGATTCTTAAGAGATGCATAAAAATATTAAATATTTAAGGATAAATTTGAAAAAAAAAATACAAGAGCCATATAATGAAAATTAGAAAACATTGCTGAGGGAAATTAAAGAAGGTAGAAATAAATGGAAAAAAATGTACTAAGCTAATGGGTCAGAAAACTCGATATTGGTAAAGTGGAATTTTTTCCCCAAATTGATTTATGGGTTCAACTCAACTCCAATCAGAATCACCACAGGCATTTTTGTAGAAATTAAGAAGCTGATTCTAAGATTCACATGGAAATGAAAAGAACCTAGAATAGTGAAAGCAACTTAGAAAAACAATATGGTTGACTCTGACTGTAAGACTTACTGTAAATCTTCTGGAGGAAAATGGGAGAAAAATCTTTGTGATTTTAAGTTAGACTTTTCTTTAGATGAGAATCCACAAAGTATAAGTCATAAAATAAAAGGTTGATAAATTAGGCTTCAAAATAAAAAAGTAAAAAATAAAAAAACCTCAGGCTGGGTATGGTGGCTCACACTTGTAATCCCAGTACTTGGGAGGCTGGGACAGGAAGATCGCAGTTTCATGGCCAGCCTCAGCTACTCAGTGAGGCCTTCCACAACTTAGTGAGACTCTGTTTCAAAATAAAAGAATGAAAAATAGGGCTGGGGGTATAGCCCAGAGGTAGAATGCCCCTGGGTTCAATCCCCAGTATCATAAAACAATTGCTCCTATTTTTGAAGAGGCACTGCCAAAAGAATAAAAAAGATAAGCCGTAGACTGGAAAAATATATGAGAATCACACATCTGATAAAGGATTTAAATCCAGTCCAAAGCACTCTCAAAACTCAGTATTAAGGAAACAAATGTTGCACTAAGAAGAAGGCAAAATATTTCAACAGACATTTCTTCAAAGATTTACTGAGGGTAAGAACCACACGAAAACATGCTAACATGACAGTCATCGGGGAAATGCAAATTGAAACCACAATGTGATACTTCTCCACACCTCTAAGAATGGCTGCGGTTATAGACCGATTACACCGAGCGTTGGCAAGGAGGCGGAGGAACTGGAACTCCCACACTCTGCTGGAGGGAAGGTAAAGTTGTGCTGCTATTTTGGAAACGTTTGGTAATTTCTTAAGAAGTCAAACATACACCTTCTTAGTCAGCTTTCTATTGCTATAACAAAATACCAGAGTCTGGGTAATTCGTGAAGAAAATTACAAAGAAAAGAAGTTTGACTCACATATCTATCCTATTGGTTGGCCACATCAGATCCACTGATACATGCAGCAATGTGGATGATTCTCCAAAGAACTAATGAATAAAAGGCAAACTAGGGTACAAATGGTATGATTCCATCTATATAAGATTTTAGGAAACACAAAGCAAGCCAGAGTGACAGCAGACTACTGGTTGTGTGTGGAGGGGGAGGGGCAGGGGGAGGGGGTTTACAGGAAACTTTGGCGAGTGATGGACATGTTCACTACCTTGATTGAAATGAAGGTTTCATGGGTATAAACATGTCAAATTTCTCAAACTGTGCACTCTAAGTATGTGACATTTATTCTGTGTCAATTATACCTCAATAGGTTCCACGACCATGACACCTCTATACTTAGGCAGAACCCTAATCCAGGTTAGACTCAACCCTGACCCGGATTAGTAATAAAATCTCTTTGTATATTACCAAAAAAAAATTATACCTCAATAAAGTTGTATGAGAAAAAGTTCATAACAGCCACGATTGCAACACACCAAATACAGGATGTAACCCAGGCATTCAAAAAGATGCTTCATAGAAACACAACTGCATTATTCCGAAAATTGGTAAATCCAGACAAAACATTTCTGACTTTCTTGTACAAAGTGTACTTAGAAGTAACCAAATAGTTGTTGAGGGAAAAGCTCTATTTCATAAGAGGATTAATGTAGGACTAATAGATTTAGAAAAATCATCACCGTGCACCCTGTGATGAAATAGTACATCTAGGCAAAAATTGGAAGGGAGCCTCTAACGGAGAGTCAGCCCCGGGATGGATCTGAGCATCACGAGGCGACCTCCCGGTGTGAGGCAGTACAGACACACACACCCAGGAATGCAGAGAACTGACCAGGTTCCACAGCTACCAATCTGCACAAAATCCAAGCCACATCCACACTATGGGGAAATCTATAGAACAAAATACCGAGCTACTTGAATAAATAAAGAGTGGACGGAGGAGGGAAGGCAAAGGAACTGTTATAGATTAAATGAATGTCAAGGAAACACGTTAATCTCTGACACTGGTTAGGGCTCCTTGGATACTGGCTCAAAGCCACCCTAACCACTCACCTGCCCAGCCTTCTTTGCAGTACAGGGAGCCATAGCAGCTCTGATTCATGATATACAAGAGGAAGTCTGCTGGGAACAGGGAACTTTTGATTTCAAGATTAGACATCGCTACCATGAACACCCCCACTCCCACTGCCCATCTTAGATGCAGATACAATACTTAGGGCCCAGGCAGCTCTTTTGAGACCATAAAGAAGAAGTTTAGCTAACAGCAGAGAGAGAAACTCTGGCATCTTTGGGATGCTGGACAATACCAGCTGTGGCCTACCCTGGCCTTGTTATTGCAAGAAAAACCACAAGAAGCAAACATACTCTTATCTTGTGTCAGCCCCTTTTGGTCAGGGTCTCTGTGACTTCTGCTAAGAGTACTCCTTTCAGATATAATGTGAAAGAAGATGCAGAGGAGACAGGGAAAGGCTTTGGCTTCTTGCTGTTTGTTAAAGAACTTGAGCAAATTCTTTTCTTTTCTTTTTTTTTTTTTTTTTTTTTGTGGTACTGGAGATGGAACCCAGGGGTATTCTACCTCTGAGCCACACCTCCAACCCTATTTTATTCTTTTATTTTGAAACAGGGTCTCACTGAGTTATAGATGGCCTTACTAAGCTGCTGAGGCTGGCTGTGAACCTGCGATCCTCCTGTCTCAGCCTCCCAAGTACTGGGATTACAACTGTACATCACCACACCTGGCTTGAGCAAATTCTTTATGAGCAAAATTGCTGTTCTCTTCATAGTGCCCCCCCCTTATCTGTGAAGACATGTTCCAAGACTCCTTGTAGATGCCTGAAACCACAGATAGCACCAACATACCTTTTCCTATATATGTCAATGATAAAATTTTCCTAAATATACCTATGATAAAATTTAATTTATAAATTAGGCACAAGAGATTAGCAACAATAATAACAAAATAGAAAAAATATAACAACATAATGTAATAAAATTGCCAGCAACACTACTCTTGTACTTTAGAGACATTATTAAAGTAAGGGTAGCTGGGCATGGTGGTGCATGCCTGTAATCCCAGTAGTTCAGAGGTTGATACAGGACTGCAGGTTCAAGATCAGCCTCAGCAACTGAGTGAGACTCTCAGCAACTTAGCAAGACCCTGTTTCAAAGTAAAAAAATAAAAAGAGTTGGGGGTTTCAAAATAAAAAATGAAACAGGCTTGGAGAAGCTGGGTGTGGTGGCATATGCCTGTTATCCCAGTACTTGGGAGGCTGAAACAGGAGGATTGCAGGTTTGAGGCCCTCAGCAACCTAGTGAGATTCTGTTTCAAAAAATAACAATAATAGCTGGGCATGGTGGCACACGCTTGTAATCCCAGCATTTGGGAGTCTGAGACCAGAAGATCCGGGTTTGCGGTCAGCCTCAGCTACCTAGTGAGGCATTCTGTAACTTAGTGAGACCCGGTTTCAAAATAAAGAATAAAAAATAGGGCTGGGGGTATAGGTCAGAGGTAGAATGCCCCTGAGTTCAATCCCCAGTACCGCAAAAAAAACCCAAACAAACAAACAAACAAAAAAACAATAAAAATAGGGCTGGGGGTGCAACTCAGAGGTAGAACGCCCCTAGGTTCAATCTCTGGTATCACAAAAAAGGGTGGAGAGACTTAGAGATAGAATGCCCCTGTGTTCAATCACCATTAATAAAATAAATAAATGCATTCATTAAATGAAATAAGGGGGTGGGGCATAGTGGTACATGTCTGTAATCCCAGTATTTGGGAGGCTGAGACAGGAGGACTGCAGGTTCGAGGACAACCTCAGCAATGTAGCGAGACTCTTAGCAACCTAGTGAGACACTGTTTTAAAGCAAAAAAATAAAAAAGGACTGGGGGTGCAGTTCAAAAGCATAATGCCTTTGGGTTCAATCCCCAGTTTTAAAAAAGTAAATAATTAACTAATTAATTAAGAGTTACTTGAACATAAACATTGTGATATTGTGACAGTCAATCTAACAACTGAGATGGCTACTGAGTGACTCATGGGAGGGTAGTGTATACACCGTGGATTAGCTGGGCAAAGAGAAGATTCATGTCCAGGGTGGGACGGAGCAGAACAGCACAAACACTCACCACACTGCTCGGAACGGTGCACAACTTAACACTTATAAATTGTTTATTGCTGGAATTTTTAATTTGATATTTTGGGACTAGTGCTGACCATGTGTAACTAAAACCTCAGAGAAGGGGGGGCCTACTGTATCTGGAATGTTCTTTCCTCAGGTATCAGCATGGCTCCCTCCCTGACTTTATTTAAAGTTTACCATCAAATGTCACCCCCTCGGAGAAGCCCATCCTCGCCCATGCTCTACATCCTTACTGCTCTTTCCTTCCTAGCACTTCCAATCACTGCTGAGACTGTGCTGTGTATTCGCTACTGCTTCCATCCCTGGAATGAGTACACGTCACAGGAGCGCGCAGGAGCCCTGCCCGTCTGCATCGCCAGGGCCTAGGAAAGCAGCTGGCACCAGCGAGGTCCACAAGAGTCATGTGTGGACTGGACGAAGGAGGCAGCGCTTCTCAAAGCGGGGGTGTGTGGACCACGGCCTCAGAATCCTCCAGGAAGCCAATTACATCTGCAGCTTCCTGGGCCCTGCAGCAGAAGGAACTAAACCAGAGCAGGCTGAGGAGGGCAGGAATCTGCATTACCAAAAAGAGCATTTGGGGAGAGGGCTGGGTGTGCCAGAACTCCCCAGGTGTACGTTAACTTCTATTGTACTTCTGAGACTTCCAGTTTGTTCCTGATTTACCACAGGTCAACAGAAGGACTGCCATTTCCTGATGGAACACCTAACTTACTCTCTCCCACTGAATCTTCCTCACCACCCAGGAAGTTCTTTCATAATTGCCGAAATGGAGGCTCAGAAACGCCAAGTCGTTTGCCTGGCAAGAGTCAGAGCCAGGATAGGATCCCTGGTCAAGGCACCAGAGGGGCTGGACGGTGTTCCTCCTAAGACTTCTTTTTTTTTGCGGTACTGGGGATTGAACTCAGGGGCATTCTACCTCTGAGCTATACCCCCAGCCCTTTCTTTATTTGGAAACAGTCTCACTAAGTTGTGGAGTGCCTCACTAGGTAGCTGAGGCTGGCCTCGAACTCAGATCCTCCGGTCTCAGCCTCCCAAATGCTGGGATTACAAGCGTGTGCCAGCACGCCTGGCTGTAAGACTTCTGAAAACAAACTCCAGGCTGGGTCCTGGGGGCCTGGGCTGTCTGGGCTCAGTGCTGGCCCCCTGCGCCTCTGCAGAGCCTGTTGCCCACCACAGGCCGTGGACACTAGGTGAATTGCAGTGCTACCACCCAGCAGAGCACAGCAGGAGAGGCCCCACGCCCTGCCTGCCTCCCCCTGCAGTAGCCAGATGAGCTCTAGCACAGCAGCAAGAAAGGCTGGGCCTGGAGTCAGGCTTCTGCTTGTTAAGGTCACAGGCAGCACAGGGGTGCACGAGGGCCCCCAAAGTGTTTCCAGGATGTGGCCACCCAACAACACACTGCGGGGCCACAACAAAACCGTGTGCAGATGCTATAAATAGAAAGTGCATTCCTGGAGGGGAAGAACATGAGTAGGGGTTTTCAAAAGTGGCCCATCATTGGATAAAAATACAGACGGCATTTAGATGCTGAGAGGCAGGAGCTATTCCGGGGACTGGTTCTCACTCCTGTGGCTCCCCGCCAGGCACAGCCTTTCACAGAGACTGTTGGTGTCCATGGTTTTAAGTTCAGAAGGAGTGAATTAGGGCAGAAGATGGCCATGCCAAGATACCTGCAGAAGATGTCTCTTTTGGGGAGCCCAAATACCCCTCGACTCTCCTACCCCACCTGCCCATTTGGTAGTGTTTCACTTTCTGCTAGAAGAACGCCTTTTGACAACATTCTCAGCGACCTTGGAAAGCAAGTGAAAACCATGTTCTGGCCATGTCCGGGGTAAAGCATAGCACAGGATGAAGATTTTAAGAGGGGAAGGAGAGTGAGGTCTTGGGAGGCAGGTTCGAGACCAGCTTCAGTAACTTAGCAAGAGTAACTTAAAAGTAACTTAAAATTTTTTTTAAAGGCTGAGGGTGAGTTGGGCATGGTGGTGCACACCTGTAATCCTAGTACTTGGGAGGCTGAGACAGAAGGATCCCAGGTTCTAAGCCAGCCTCAGCAACTTAGTGAGGCTCTCGGCAATTTAGCAAGACCTTGTTTCCAAATAAAAAATAAAATAGGGCTGGGAGCGTAGCGCAGAGGTAAAATGCCCTTGGGTTCAATCCTCAGTACCAAAAAGAAAAGAGAGGGCAGGGGTGGGGGAGAATGACATTTACCGAGCCCACACCCTAGCATACGTTGTCTCATTTGATCCTCAACACCATTCAAGGTACAAAAGCTAGTTTCACCTCCATTCTGCATCATACTTTTGCCCTCCTTCTTCACCAGTTCACTCACTCTTTTCTTCATTATTGAGTACCTACTGTGTACCAGGTGCTGTTCTAGGTGCCAGGAATACAACCGTGGCAGACACGAAGTTGTGGGGCTGTTTTAGGTAGGGTGGGGGAGTGTGTATTAGATAAGGCTCACCTACAAGAAGACACGTAAGTGGAGATTGGAACTTCACATGGATATGAAGGAAGAGTACTCTAGGCTCTTCCCTCAGACGTACAGTCTGCACAAAGGCCCTGAGACAGGAGCATGCCTGGCAGGTCCCTGGGAAGGAAAGCTGAAAGAGCTGGGATGGAAAATGAGGTCCAAATCGGACCTGGGTAATTCTTTATAACTCAGCTCATGCATCTCTCTCTGAAAGCAATTTCCAATGGGGCCCAGGTCAGCTGAGGTGCCTGCCCCTTTGATACTTCTTCAGCTCCCAAGTATCTCTTCGATGTCCCCTGACACATGCCGTGTGGTCATTCAACGTGTGTGCACTGCATTGAGAATGAACAGCACGGCCTGCCCCAGGACGGGAGGCCACCTCCCACCTCTTGGGAACCCCAGTGTCTGGCCTTAGGTAGGGAACACCGGCTTCTGGCAACAAAGTTCACCGAGCCACAGAAGATGGGGGTCTTTCCTGAGCCTGAAGCTCAGGTGAGATGTGCAGGTGAGTCTTCTCAGGAGCCATTTGGCTTCTGAGCCAGCCAGTGGGAATGAGATGGACAGGAGGCAGGCAGGAAGGGAGGGAAGGAGACTCTCTCTGAATTTTCAATATTGGTGTCTGCACTTTCTTCAACAGTGCATGGCATATCTGTGCCCTGAACTGCCTTTTCCTGAAGAAAAGCCCATGCCCAGGAAAACAGAAATACAGCATCAATTCACCAGGGAAGTGTTATTCATAGATAAGAAACACCATTCTCAGAGGGCAACATCAAGCATCCCAAATGAATGACAAGAGGCCAGCCCTGGGCACTCAGTGGCTCACACCTCAAACCAGAGACAACCAGGCATGACATTTCCTAAACACCTGCCTCCAGGGTAGAAAACCCACCTCTCAAGGCCGGGCAGGTGCTGGAGGTGGGACAGGCAGCTAGGTAGGGCCTGTGGCAAAATGGAGAGATCACAGAAAGAACCCCAGCTTGGCCTGTAGCTGGGACAAGGGGTCCAGAGTTGCCAGCTGAGAGGCAGTCAGGAATGAGGGTGTCTTATGTGAAACTGCCAACTTTAAAATAAAACCACATGCAAAGCAAATATTCTATGGGTCAGACCTGGCCTGGAGACAATCGGTTTGTTAACTTGACCTTGAATCTGGAGCATGAAGTGTTATTTGTATTGGAAGAGAGTAGAACTGAAAAGACAACACCAGGGCAGACCTACAAACTGTGGAGCCAGAAGGGAACTTGTAACAGACCATGAGCTTCCTCAGTGGCCGAGAGGGGACCACCCTGCTGCTAAGGCTGAGACCTGACTCAGTGTCAGAGTACTAAGATGGATAGCAATGTCTGCCGAGGACACCGTAATGGAAACATGAGACACTTTCTGGGTATCGGTTGAGGCTGTTTTAGTCTGGACCCATTCTGAAGGCAAGAAACCGACATCCAGAAAACTGCACGGAAGTATGTAACATAACAAGCAAGAACTAGAGTCCCCTCTGGGGCTTTTCCCAGGACATCTAGATGTCCCAAATCTATAGGCTTTGGAGTGGTTATCTAACAAAGACTCATACTGGAGAAATGCCGTCTGCAAACCAATAATGCAAGTCAATAAGAAATTTTCATTTCTGCCGTGATTCATTTTATCCATGACTTTCTCAGAGACAACATCTTTTCTGGACAGTGAGGGGTGTAGCCCCGGCGAAGCCATCAATGCTGCCGCCCCGAGCACACACGCTGTTCAGCTGGGGCCTTCAGCTGGCTGGGGCCTGGCACAGCAGCCACCTCCCCTCCCCCTGGTGTGCGTCACCCTAGCCACTGCTCTGTGCCGACTGCAGAGCCTCCAGTTTTACTTGGCTCCTGAGCAAAATGTACTTTTCCAAAGGACATTGATTCAACAGAGCTAGAGCCAGAGTTTTGCAATGTCCTGACAGGGGTGAGGCCAGCCTCCCCTGAGCACAGGATGTCCTGGGGAGTGGGGACCAAGGAATGCAGTTATCACCTCCTCCTGCCTCCTTCTCCTTCTGGGAGGAGCAGTCCACCCGTGCCAGCCAACCAGGACCTCCTGCATACCCCACCAGGGCACACTGCTGGGTAGGATTCCAAAGGACACCCGAAAACAGGCCTGGCAGGGTGCTGGCCAGCAGCTAATTCTCCGCAGGGAAGCCCCTCCTCTGAGGTTTGAGGAGCTGCGTCCCACTTTCACCAGCAAAGGGGGGCAGTGGGGAGTGACTGGCAGTTCAAGCACCAATGTATCCTGGGCCTGTGTTTCTTTTTTAAAAATAGATTATTCTTAGATCCATATCTCATTTCTGGTCAGTGCTGAGCCCCATGCTCTAGGTGCTGCCGCACACCTGGTCTCCAGTCCCCCTGGGTTTATAGAGCCAAGGGCTCTTCTGCCTCATGCATCACCTGCATGACTTTGGGAAGATTTTTCTCTGGCCTTCCAGCATTTTTCATCTGGGCACTGGGGAAGAAAACACTGCCTACCTCTTGGGAGTAAGGAGAAATGCAGAAACTCACGAAGGCACCAGTAACAGGTCAAGTGCAATGCAGGTGTCAGCTGCAATTGTGATGGGACTGTCACCTCTCCTGGACTTCCTCCCTCTTCTGCAGAGTAGCACGGGGGAATGCAGACAACCCAGGCTTGGGGCTGAAATCCTGACTCTGCTTAAGCAACTGGTTGGACCTCTTCAGGCCTCTGTTTACTTACATATCAGGGGGCAGAAGGCCACGTCTCTCTTCTAGTGAGATTTTGAGAAACAAGAAAATGGAGAGCCCTGATATGCAGCAGGCACTCACAAAGGCTCAGTCCTCGCTGCAGGGACAGAGGTCCCTGGCATTTCCTGTGAACCGTGCACTGAGCACAGAAGGCAGGGAGTGAGCACGGGGGCGAAGTCTGGCCGAGGCCCACAGCAGGGTCATGGAGCAACTCTGTGGTTAGAACCTGGGCGGAGGATGGCTTTCAAACAGAGGGGCCGGGACAGAGCTGAGTGGCCAGGGACAGGAGAGCCACTCTGTGGCTGGCCAGGCCTGCCTGGCTTCTTCCTGGTGTCAAATGACAGCAGGCTGCACCAAGGCCCAGTAGTGGTCACTCTTCTGGTCTCCAAGGGGGAAGTTACCGGGCAGCAGCATACTACACCCATGAGAGACCTGTGGAACCAGTGGGGCTCAACAAGGAGCTCTGAGCTCCACCAGGAGACATCCTTCGCCTTTGCCTATATCGTATGCCCCCACCTGGGAAGCCCTCCCCCCACTGTGCCCAGAGCCCTTGGTGATGCGCCGCTGCCTGAACATGCAGTGCCAGCAACCAGGAAGGGGTCCAGACCCCTGGTTCCAGGCGAGGCAGACCGAGGTGCCTGAGGCGGCCTTGCCAGGAAGCCAGAGTTGAGACTTAACCTAGGCTGTCAGATCCTGCAGCCTGGAGCCACACCTGCCCGGGGGCTGCAGGACTCTGAGGGGCATCCAAGGGGATGGTGCACTCAGTAATGGGTCTGCACTGTCACTCGCACCTCCTCTGTTGGGGACACAATGTAAGCCAAACAAAGAGCCCCACTGAGTGCTCAGCTGCAGGATGAGGCCTGGCCCTTTGGGCCTCCGCTGGAAGATGGAGTGTAGAATGCACGGGCCAGAGAAGGTCTGCAGTGGCCCTGCTGGTTTGAACCCCTGCTCTGCCACTTGCCAGCTATGGCCTAGGGAACACTCCATCACCCCATGCCTCAGTTTCCCAGGCTATCCCAAAGTGCCTGCTTTGTGCACTGGACCACAGCGAGAGGCTGTTATATTAGTATGTGGGAAGGGCTCAGCACAGTGCCTGGCCCCACAAGCCAGCGTTGCCCACCAATCCCACGACTGCGAGACTGCACGGTGCATGGAGGACCACAGCCTCCTCTTTTTCTCAATGGAGTTGAGTTCCCCTGGCAAAGAGCTGGAAACAGGAACCAGGGCATGAGGCCAGAAAGGGGCAGGCTGCACTTCGCCCAGGTGCAAGATGAGAAAGAGGCCGTGCAGGAGCCTGGGAGCTGGCAGTGCTACTTCCACAGGGCTCGTGCGCCTCCCTGCAGTCTGTTCCTGACCCCCAGGTCTTCCCACGTCGCTCCCCAGTTGGCTTTTCCTTCCTGGCTTTGTTCCAACTCTCTCGACCTCAAAAGCACAGAGCTGAAGTTCTGAATCCCAGAAATAATCAAACATTAAAACAAAGTAGAAGGGCACACAGAGCTAACACACAGTGAGAGAAGCTTCTTACTGCTTACCTCTTGCTGGGGAGGGGCTCAAGGGAGCCTCCTGAGCCTCTGGAAATGGTCTGTACCCTGATCTAGGGGTGGCCACAAGGGTATAGGTATGTAAAATGCCACTGAGCTACTCATTTAAGATGAGAGCTCTTAACTGGGCATGGTGGTGCACACCTGTAATCCCAGTACTCAGGAAGCTGAGACAGGAGGATCACAGGTTTGAAGCCAGCCTCGGCAACTAACAAGACCCTGTTTCCAAATAAAAAATAAAACGGGGCTATGGGTATAGCTTAGAGGTAGAATGCCCCTAAATTCAATTCCCAGTAATGAAAAAAAAAAAAAAAA
>PVLC010021330.1:0-28050 GCA_004027655.1 Graphiurus murinus
TTTAGTGCTCATTCAACACGAGGCTCCGCTGGCTGCTCGCTCTGCCCATTCCATCCAGGGACCAGTCCAGCTTTCAGCTAGATATTTGAGTCCAGAGATTTACAGAAAGATTAGGACCAGAAAGCCAGAATTAGAATTCAAGCAGTAGTCTCAATCCTATGCTATTTTCTTCTGATGCCTAAGTTTCCATTAAATAGCTGCTCAGATATAAGCCAGTAGATTATCCAGCCCAGTGGGAATTTAATACCAAAACCAACATGGTGTTAGTGATTCACACTTGTGACCTCATCTGGTCTTTGCAACAACCCCCTGAAGATGTGGGGCAGGAACTCAGTTTTCCCATTCTACAGATGGGAAAGCTGAGGCCCAGAGCAGCTGCATCGCGATTCTTACATAATGGAGCCATGCAAAGTCTCTAAAGGAGTTCATGAGGCCAGCAGGACTTCAGGATACCAGGGTGGCCCTGGGGAGAATGGAAATTGTGTGGTTCCCTTTCTCCATGCTACGGCCCTGTGTGGGTGGACATTAATGGGCCCATCGAGTTGAGTCGGACTTCACTGTTGCTACAAATGGTGCATTACTGAGGATGGGAGCTCAGCCCTACATCCCAGCACGCCATCTCGATTAACGCACAATTTGCAAAGCTACCTCACAGGGAGGCTGAGACAGCATATGTACAGCATGTGGCCTGACCATAGAAAGGGCTGGATTACTGATAGCTATTATGGTAATTACCATTCTGACCCCAGAAACATGTACTGCCCTCCGGGGCGGTCCAGACAGGCCCAGTGGGGGGCAAATTGCAGAGCAGGTGTGACCATTCTGGGGCAGGCTTTTGGTGCCCTCGGATCCCACAGCTGGGGTTAGGGTCCCGGCAAGGCTTTATGGAGCCCCAGCCCTCGTGTCACCAAGGGCATGTGGGAACTATTGCTCTCCAAGGGGGAGAAAAGTCCAAGAGAAACCAGAGGCTGGTTTGTAAAACCCTGAAGGTGCTTTATGCTACAGAGATCAGCTATTAAACCGAAGTATGTGTGTGTGTGTGTATGTGTGTGTGTGTGTGTGTGTGTGTGTGTGTGTGTGTGTGTGTGTTTGGATTGGTCCTGCCTCAGTAGGAAAGGTCTAGATTTCGTCAACAAATGGATGATTCCCTCCAGTGACCCCAAAACCAATAGACTGAATATTTTGATCCCTGAGAATTGGTAAAAAAAAAATTTAAAATAAAATTTAGCTTAATTTGGAGAAGAAAATAAAAATACTTCTCTTTGACCGAGTAATAATTCCCACAAGTATGAGAAAGGAAGGAAAAATGATAACTTATTGGTGGATCTTTTAGTTTACAGAAAACCCTTGTGAGATTCAGGATCCAGCTTAACAGCCGCTGGCCAAATGTGGTGCCTGTGATGGCTGTTGTGACAGAGACTGAGCTGAGCTGGGCGCAGGGAACCAGGACTGTAGAGTTAAGGTCTCCTGCCTCCTCTTGTCCCTTCCTGGCCTGATCAGAAGTGGGAGGGCCACCTACTAGCACTTGTCCTCTCCCTGTCATTTGCCAGACACATTGGTCCACTGAGGTATCAGTTGCAACACCGATCATGGGGGAGCTATGCCTTGGATCTAGTGTAAACATGAAACTGCCTCATGAGAACGTGCCTGGAGGCTCACCCCAGAAGCCCAATTTAGGCTGTGATTTGAGTATTGGTAAAGGGCATGGCCCTTGGGAATTTTCTTTCTCTCATTCCAGAGCTGCCAGCACTGGGGAAATTTGAGCATCACTATACAGCCTGGGGAGATGACTGTTCCAACATACTAGGGAGTAGTGTAACAATAGTACCGACGAGCTAAGAGTTGCTGCCTGGTTTCCGCAGGACAGGCACCAATATTCTTTCACATACACTAACTCACTTCTTCCTGATAACCTTTGGAGGTAGGTACTGTCACTATTCCCAGCTTGCGGCACAGAAAACTGGGGCCTTGATGATGGATTACGTGTCTTGTAATAGACGTCACATCAATTTCGTGATAGAGTCAGGATCGGAACTCAGGCGATGTGGCGCTAGTGCCCGAGTGATTAGTCACTACCCTGAACTGAGATCTCCATCACTTACAACACTGTCTCCTTGTAAATGTCTGCCTGTAGCTCTTGGGAAGAACCAGGCTTTCAGGAATGCTGGAGCTGGGAGTTTCCTCCTTCTTTTGGCAACAAAATGCCAAGCGTGCTTCAGGGGGCACGCGATGATTGCCCCAAAACCACATGGCCTATCATATGTCGTCCCTCATAACTCATTTTTATGAGAGTAGTAAGTGGTATCAGCATTTTATAAGCATGTATTTATATTTGTTAATTTAATTTATGCAAATGCCTCATTTATGTAAATCACACACAGATCCACCATCCGGATATCTTTAGCAAAATAACATGATCAAGATATTTAGGGATCTGACATATATAATCAGAGAATGCAAATTATTTTTACTGGGTGTTCTTTCTGCCATTAAGTTCATAAAATGTCAACAGTCTGGTTTTACTGAAGCTGGCGTGGCAGGGTGTGGGCTGGTCTTTCTCTCCCTCATGGTCCTTTCCTTGCTTCTCGCTTGGCCAGCTCGGGCCAGGGTGCTGCTGGAACACCGGACAGCTCAGCTGCAGCGACGTGGGGAGCTCGCCCTTCCCTTCCCTTCGGAGGGATGAGGTTACTTGTGTAAACACAACACTGCATTTCATAGCTATCCCGGGGCTTTGGGCTTGATCCCTCGCTGATAGTGGCATCCTCATTACCCATTCACGATGCTGGCCAGCAGTTGTCATGAATAATAAGCTTCCCCCTAAATCTGGACCATGCATTCTGTCTGAGTTTCTGGCGCATTGCTTCAAGGGAAGGGAAGGGTTTGATCTAATTTTGGGGAGGGAAATCTGTATGACTTAACATCCCGTTCTGGGACTAAAGAAAACAGCCAATATTGCAAGCCTTAAGAATAAAGGTGGTGCAGGGCTGCAGGGTGGACGTCTGTGTCCCCCATTGACTTGCACAACAAAACAGGCATGGAGGAGGACCTCACCTGCACTTCTGGAAATCATGCCTCAGGACCTAGAATGTTCGCTTAGGCAGCCATTCCAATCGTCCAGCAACATTGCTTTATGATGACAGCTAAAAATTTGTAGGAAAGTAAAACGTTGTGGAGTAACCAGGTGTGTGCCCGCCATGGAGCATCACTAAGAAGAGCCCTACTCCTCCCCACCCCGAGCCTGCTATAGTCGTCTGTAGGACAAGCAGTGAAGTGACATCTACGGAGCACGTGTCCCTGTGACCTTCTGTTTCCAGCTCATAGTTAAACACTGCTGACTTTCTATTCATAGCATGTGGATGTGGCGCTACGGTTCACCCAGATACCCTGGTTTACGTGGCAGTTCCTGGTGCTCTGGGACATGACTTCAGCTGTCTCTGCAGTGATCCCAGTGCCCAGAAAACTTAACCTTTTTTTCGCATGCCACATGCCCTCAAATTTGGAGAAAACCTAATCTAGCAGTTTTTGTGTAGATTGGATTGTAGACAGAAACAATTTGATTACTATAGATTGTATCACTATTATATAAGCCTCTGCCTTCCCATCCCCATGCTAGGGATGGACCCCAGGGCCTCCTGCATGCTAAGCCTGTGCTCTAGCACTGAACTACACTGCCAGCCCCACGTACGCATGTTTTGAAGCCACTGGACCACCGTGTGAGCTGTTCACAAAGCTCTTCCCATGCCATGCCTCACTCACCCCTTGGGGTTGCAGTAGCGTCCGCACAGAGTGGATCTTGGCACAGTTGAACGGAAGCTGAGGACTTCCCATAGTGGGGTGGAGGGTAGGAAGCTTAGGGAACATTCACTGGTTGGTTCCTTGTGAAAACGCCACAACAATCATATTTTTCTAAGTGGGGAGAACATCCACTTCTAGCTCAGACCCAAGAGAAATTCAGAATGTTTTTCCTCATCACCATAGTTTACACAGCACACATGGAGAGCAGAAGCTGGGCCACTGAGTCAGGGCTGCAGCCAGGGACAGCTGTTCACCCCTGGGGACCAGAGAACGGGCGTCCAGCACTTTCAGCACCTAATGGAGATGAATAGAATGCTCCAGATCATACCATCCTGGCATTAAGAACAGTGTATAAAATTCCTGGCATTAAGGACAGTGTATAAAATTTGGAGAAATTAGAAGTACAGACCTTGGACTCTGGAGTCAGAAAGAGAGAGTCACGAAGCCTGCCTACCCGCATGTCATGGGAAGCCCCTCAGCCCCTCAGATCCTCACCTTCCTCATCTGTAAAATGGGCAGCAGTAGTAGTAGCGCCTGCCTTACAGAGAGATTACAAAGCCTGGAGGTGTAACCCTGCAGAAGATTAGCACAGCCTCTGGCAGCTTGCTCAGTGCTAATGCATCAGGGATGGATACCAAAAGGGAGGCGATTCCGTCCCAGTGGGTTTGGGTCAAGAGTAACACAAGGCGTGTGGACGATCAGATAAACTTGTAGAATACAGACGAGGAATAGGGAGCAGGCCAGAGGGGAGCGGGTTTTCTCTGTCACAGTGACTCCTGCCCAACTCCAGTGTCAACTATTCCCCTGGGGTCCAGTCTCTTCCCCAAGCTCAGCTGTGTTGATGCATCTGTAGGATCCACTCAGCCTACTGGAACCTCCCCACCACCTCCCACTGTTTCAGGGACTAACAATTATCCAGCAGTCACCCGAATTCAAGGCTGGGCACCATCATGGCACCTCATCAACTCTCCTGTACCGTTGCCATCAGGAGAGTTCCCAAGTATGACCCCTCCTCTGTCAGCACTCCCGTGCCTGGGACGCCTGGACTCTAACTCAGGCCACCATGTTCTCCCGTGGCCTCGTTCCTGGCTCACTAAGCAGTGGTTCCCACTTCCCCTCCACGCTGCTGCATCTCCTCTCTCCAGACTATGGTCTATTAAACAAGAAGCTCACCTCTCCTTTGCTCAACCCCTTAGGTAACTTCCTTTGTGCCGGTGTTTTGGTCACCATCTCGTTCCTTTCATCAACATTATTTATTGAGAATTTACTGTGTTCTGTCATCATGGAAGGCCTTGGATATACATCACAAGCACAAAACAGCCCTGCCTTGGTGGAGCTTACAGTTCAGAGGGAGAAGAAAATATTTATCACTGAAACATGGAAGTAAAGGCTCCATCCTACTTATAGCAAGATAAGTAGATACCTACTGTTATCAAGCAGAGATCTGTAGAGTGATATGCTGGGAGATAGGAGGGCTTAGAAAGTTCCCTGGGACTGGCCCTTCCCAGCTTCCCAACACTCTGCCCAACACTCATGCCTTGTCATGTCTGGTTCAGCAAAGCTGAAGTGTTGGTCATCCCCGATGCTCTCCACTGTCTTTTTGTTTTGTGTTTTTGTTTCAGCCATTCCTATCAACTGGAATTCCCTTTCTCCCCTCTGTACCTCCTTAACTCCCATTTGTCCTGCAAATGTTCCATTTTCCAGCAAAATGTCACCTCCTCCAGTATTTCTCCTCTCCTTCCTTCCCTCCTTCCCTTCCTTCCTTCCTTCCTTCCTTCCTTCCTTCCTTCCTTCCTTCCTTCCTTCCTTCCCTGTGATAGGCCGTGACTGTATCTATCTCCAAGGGCACCGCACTAACCACACTGTTATAAATGCCTGTCCAGTGCTTGGTCCATCAGAGACATTTAAGAAACACTGCTCTAACACCTGAATCAACATTTATGTGTGTCTTCCCCTGCCCCACTAGGCTGTGGCTTTCTCAAAAGCAGAGTCTTAGCCAACTCCATAGCTCCAGTACTTGGCATGTATTTTTGGCAGAAAATATGGCTCAAAAAACGAGTAGATTCTCTTAAGAAAGGAGTCAGAGTCTTCAGATAAAATTCATCCATGGTACAATGGAGATAAAGGAAAGTGGGGGATACAGCAACTTTTCCCCAAGAATTTTATTCCAAGGATGCTGGAAACCAAGCACCAGTGACACTTGAACTTTAGCAAACTGGTACATTAAATCAAGGTGTGCCTGGAGAGGGGAGGACCACTTTGCCAGGACCTGTCCTGAACTTTAGCCGAGGCTGTTTGTGTGCAAATAAATGCATGCATCATTTATTTTCGGCCTTTCATGGACTTCTTTGCCTCTTTGACAAAAGGTCAAGAAATAAGGAAATATATGATATTTGGGAAGCCTATTCTCTTTTCTCAGGTTGTGAATAACAGCTTACCTCTCCACTTCTCGCTGATTACTTCATGCTCCCATACAAATAATGATTCTCATGTACCAGGTTGAGTTATTTTATAGAAAAGTGATTAAATGTGATTGACTGGAACATTTTAATTGCAAGGAGACCTATTCTCTAACTAATAAACTATGATTCACAATTTCCACCTTTGACTCTGCAGTTATTTCTTTTTCAATTTATAGACAGCTGTCTTCTTCCTTCCTCCCTTCCTTCCTTCCTTCCTTCCTTCCTTCCTTCCTTCCTTCCTTCCTTCCTTCCTCCCTCCCTCCCTCCTTCCCTCCCTCCCTTCCTTCTTTCCTTCCTCTCTCCCTCTCCCTTCCTTCCTCTATTCATTTCTTCCTTCCTTCTTCCTTTCCTCTCTTCCTGTGCAGAGTTTATATCCTGCTTTTGCTAATCTTTTTGACTGTAAGCTCAAGAGAAAATTGACATTTTAAAGTATACTGTCAATACGAAATAATGAGAAAAGGCAATTTTGACATAAGTAAATGCCCAATTTTTGTCTGAGTTGTAAAGCACCAACCATGCAGGTTTTAGAAAGCCTGTGCAGCTCACACAGAACAGCGTGGATCCAGGGGGTGGGAGATTCCAGGTCTGGCCCAAGCCCAGGGTCACTCTTGATTCAACCTCCTCTACAAGTTTGCCTTGTGCAAGACTTGGCAAACTATAGCTGTAGGCCAAATCCAGCCTGCTGCCTGCCTTTATAAATAAAGTTTTATTGGGATACAGCTGGGTGAATTTGTTTACATGTTGTTTATAACTGTTTTTGTGCTACTACAGCTGAGTTGTATAGATGCAATAGAGACTGTATGGCCAACAAAAGCTAAGCTATTTACTATCTAGCCCTTTACTGCCAACTGCTGTGCCTCTGCACAAGGGCTTGCTTGGGCTGTGAAGTGGCAAGGCTGGTTTGATCTCAACTGCCTCATATACCGCTGTGTCACTGAGGGAAGTAATCCAGTTCCCTCATCTGTAAAATGGGATGTTACTATCTACTTTATACAAAATCCAGCAGTACGTAAAAACTCTTATCACAGGGTTCACAGAAATAAGAGCTATTTTACAATTAATGATAGTAGAGGGCCCTACAATCGTCATGATGTGCCTTCCTTTTCTTCTTTGCATATATACCTGTTTTGCAGAAGTGATATTAAAAATATGTAATCACAGGCAGGTCACTGGCCAAGCAAAACATCTGTAGAATTGTGGCAGGGTCCTGGGGTCCTGCGGAACCAGCTGTTGACCCTTCTGTAATTGTCTGTTTGCTAAATACTTTGAAAATTATTTTTGGCTCAATTCATATTAACCCCAGGCAGGAAAGGGGACCCAGTGAGCTTTCCAGGAAGAGGGTTCAGATGGGTTCTGCTGCACTGGTAATCCCCATAGTCCAACACACTTCCCTCCCTGAGAAGGGTCAGCACGGCACATAGGGCACTTTGCTGATCTGACAAAAGGTTTCTTGGTACAGGGAGCTGGACATACAGCATGGCAGCTCTCTGTAACAGGCTGAGACCCTTCTCTGGAGTCACTGATCCTCTCAACTGTTTACTGAGAACTGGTGTTCGAAGCAGTGTGTGCCTGTGTGTTGGGGGACTCATCTCAAAAATCGCTCACCATCTATAAGGGTCAGCAACAGTTGTCCACTGATGGTTTTTGTTTGACCTACATAGCATTTATTTATTTATATTTTATTTCTTATACTTTTATTGGTGCAGTGTAAGTATACATCATAGTGAGGTTCAAAATGATACAAATCTATGTCACACAGCCCTTGGTGTGTTTCCCTCCCGATCCCACCTGCTCCCTGCAGCCTGGCCCTCCCCTACCTATTAGTGAGATGGGTAGCAATGCCTCTTAGATGGACATAGCATTATTTGAGCTGGTTCCTTCATCATTTCTCTTTTTTTTCCCCTTCCCACCTCCGCCATACTGAAAAACATTTTTTGACAATTTTGAGATTTTATTTTAAACTCCAGGTTTCCAATCTTCTTGGTGGAATAAAAGCAGAGCCCTAGGAGCTTTTCAGCGGAGGCCTCCTTTCCATGTTGGCCACGCTGCTTGGGGGCTGCGCTGCCCCAGCTAGCCAGGGCAGGGGCTCTCGGAGTCGCCACTGCGCTCACCCGTCCCGACTGTCACGTGGCCAAGCTCCCTCAATGATATTTCAGAGAGGGCAGGTCTGTGGCATGAAGAGAAAGCTCTGGGCTGGTCAGCTGACACTCCCACATGTGTGTCACTGATGACAAGTCACTGAATCTCCTTGTACCTCTGTTTTTTCACCTGAGAAGCAGGGATGTAAACTGTCCTGTCCATGCTGCATGTGTATGTGGTAAAGACTGAAAGAAGTGAAAAGAACAAGGTGCTTAGAACAGCTGCTGGCACATAGTAAGTGCTAAATAAACAGGCCTGCTCCTAAGAGGTAGAAGACAAAGACGTTAACCTTACCCTCAAACAGCTGGCCTGGCTAGGTCATTTGCCTCAACCCAAAGTGTAAACTGGGCATTTAGGAAACACCCTAGTGGCTTTGGGTTGGAGAAAGCGCCTGTGCTTCCCTTCTACTCTCTTTCCCAGTCCATTTCCTGGGCCCCCAGTACAAATAGTATTTGTATACAAATAGCACAAAGCAGGACACGTGGAAGCAGATGGATTCTTTTCTCTTGGCAGGACTGTCCCCGGGTCTCGCAGAGGTCACGTCACCCCTCACTCCAGGAGGAGAACCCAGGACTCACCATAGCCAGCCCCGCACCCTGGAGCCAGACACACCATCAGCATGGCGACCTAGTGGAAGAAGTCCAGAAAAAAAAAAAAAAAAATCCCTGAATGAACAGTGTTGCACATCAGCTAATCTGATTCATACATATTCAGGAGGAAAGTGAGTGAAAAACTGGCATTTCAGACAGCTTTACATTTTCAAATTAAGTTAATAAAATAAGATTTCCAATGTAATGACAAATTAATTCTTCTTTTCATAAGTTTATTAAAATAAGCGTCGCCTATCTTCTAACTAGCGCTGACATATGCTTACATAGATACATCCCACCCAGTAACCTAATCTCCCAGCCATCTTGAAGCAATTAACTCCTTCTAATCTTGAGCTAACAAAGCCCACCATGCTGAAGGCCCCTGAGAACTCCCCACCGGGCTCCCCGCCTCCCTCTCCTGCTCCCAGGATCCGAGCTGGGTGCACTAAAGTGGCCCAGAGAGGCGATTCAGCTGAAGCAACCAGATGAGTCATCACAGATCAGAAGATCTTCATTAACTCCTTATTTCTCTGCTAATTAACACAAAAAGAATGAGTTGAACGTCTGACAGGCAATGACTGACCCACTGCTTGGTGGTTAATGGAATGCAAATGACATCTAATGAGGGGTTCTCCTTCTAGCCTGGGCAGCTGGCCTACTATTTTTGTTGTGGATTTTCAAAGTGTTGGAGCTCCGGGAAAAGAGTTTGCTCAATAATTTAAACTGCAGCTGAGTTTGTAATATGCAGTCCCTGCGCTTATGTATGTTATACACATGGCAGAATGCGCTTATGCTGTTAACCACAAGATCGAGCTGAAAATACCATAATGTGGGGGAGGGAGGGCCCACAGCTCTGGGTCCTTCCAAATGAAGCATGGTATTTGTTGATTCTGTTAAGTTATGTGATGCCTTTTGGATTTTGTTTAATGTGACAGCAGCATGCATATTACCAAAATGTTGCTTTTTTTGTTGTTGATTTTTGGCCTGCGCACAGCCTTTGCAGTTTATGATAGTTTTAAAATATTGGCTGCGGAAAAACCAAAGTTTCATCATCTAAGATTTATCATAGAATACAAGTCGGAAAACTGGCCCGGTATGATTTGTGTGTTGTCAATAAAATGTTGATTCAATTAAGGGAGGTTTCTGCAATGAGGTCAATAGCATGGCTCAAATCTATTGCACGTTGATAATTAAGTGGCAGGTTTTTTGTTGTTGTTGTTGTTTTGTTTTTTGTTTTTTTTGCGGTACTGGGGATTGAACTCAGAGGCATTCTACCTCCGAGCTCTACCCCCAGCCCTATTTTTTATTCTTTATTTTGAAACAGAGTCTCACTGAGTTGCGGAGTGCCTCACTAGGTAGCTGAGGCTGGCCACGAACCCGGATCCTCTGGTCTCAGCCTCCCGAATGCTGGGATTACAAGCGTGCGCCACCACGCCCGGCTAAGTGGCAGGTTTTATAAACCAAAGCATGATTGTGAAAAAGGTTTCTATTAAGCTGTATACTTCTTCATTCTGTCTGCCACCATCCCCTTCACCTGGGCGGGGTAGACCCTCCTCAGTTAGAATTCTGAACTCTTCAATGAAATCTTTAAATCCTTCCTTCTTATTAGTCAGTTGAATTGGCAACTCACTTGTTGGGAAACCTTGTATTGCTAGTATCTCTTCCTCACTGGGTTTAAACTTCTAGTGCCCCGATTTGTGATGTCATGCGTCTCCCTGTCTCCTTGGCTACCCTTTGAGCTCACAGAAGACAGCACGCTTGTCACAGTCTACTTTGAGCACACTGCCAGGAATAGAAAGGTCTTCAAAAAGACATGGGTTGAATGATTCAGCTATCCTATTTGGAGGAGAAGGTCTTGGGTCTCATCCGGAAAGTCTAGCCTAAGTAAACATAACAGAGAACCTTGCATTGAGGTGACCACACAGGGGTCACCACATCCTTCATCTCTAAACCTCAT
The DNA here is from genome assembly GCA_004027655.1 of Graphiurus murinus. Taxonomy (NCBI): domain Eukaryota; kingdom Metazoa; phylum Chordata; class Mammalia; order Rodentia; family Gliridae; genus Graphiurus; species Graphiurus murinus. The sequence goes on from PVLC010021330.1 coordinate 10,944, forward strand.
AATGTCCCTCAAGGCAATACCATCTTACAGTTCAGGAAACTGAGGCTCCAAGGAATTAAGTTGCATGTCCATTTTTTTTCAGGTAGTGTGGAGTGGTGGGTGGGATCAGAACCCACTTTTGAAATGAGGTCAACCCCTACTCTCCTTTTGTAAACTGAAATGTGTTACATTGAACTTTAGCACTAAATCATCATTTTGTTGGTTTCTTGTGAAAAGTTCCTGATGGGTATTGATTTCTGTGTTGATTCTCTATTGTCTGAGCAAATGAATAAAATACATGTCTTATTGCTGGAGACAGGAAGAGCTGGTGAAATAAAGTCACTGGTATGTGAGTTATTTTAAACTATCCTTTCCACAAACTTTTAAGTGTCCCACCTCCTCATAATTGGATGAGAAAAAATAGAAGAAAATGAGAGAAAACCAAAAGGAAAGATAGTTAGTGGAAGAGTGTCAATAATTGAACAACTTTGCATGAGATAATTGGAGACCTTTGAAAAAACTATGTCAAATTCTGTGACCTTGGGAAAGGCTGCCTCAGTACCCCCAACTATGAAATCAGGTCTTAGCACCTTCCCCAACCAGTTCTGTGGCAATCCGGAAGTGGAAAAAATGACATTTTAAGTAGAAATTACATTAGGAAAGAAACTTTAAGTAAACGTGGGCATCTACAATACCATATCATTATTGGCTAGCCCTGTCCAAAGCTTTCACAAAGTCTTTGAAACTATTTTTCACCAATAAAACAGGGAAATACCCTGTGCAAAACCCCTCTCTATCCAACCTGACTCAGGTGATCCAAGGTCCTGAGAAAACAGCTCAGAGTCCCCAAGAGAAACCACCTGGGCGACCACATGGGCTGGCTTAGTGAGCCAGTGCTAGGCACAGAGGCAAGTGTGACTAGGAGAAGTCATGAAGGACTTGAAGCTCTTCTCAGATGGCATCTGTAAACATGGTAGTCTTCAGAGGGACAGGAAGATGAATTTCCAATATTGATGTCCTAGTTGGACCCATTGTAGTGACCAAACAGGCATGGTGAGCAAACAGGCATGGTGAGCCCAAGAGCACTCGGATAGTCATCATTTCTCTTATGTCCAAATTGCCTAAAGACATGAACATGGAGAGGAATCCATGGACCCCTTCCAGTCCATCTTGGCCACCACTGGTCATGTGCTGCCCACCCCAGGAACTTGAGGCAGGGGTGACCTAGAACCATTTGAGCACCAGCTTTGCTGCCTCTGGCTTTGTATATGCATCAGACCTATGAGCAAGCAAAATGCAATTTAGTCACCAGTGGCCTCTCATTAACTCCTTCCCCTTAGGAAACCTATAGTTATAGACAGATCACCAAATAATATGCACTAAATAGGAAAATGTGATTTATATGGCATTGGAGCTCACAATGCTTGGGGAAGAAAGAAACTACGTACGTGAAAAAGTCTAATCCCCAGCAAATAAAAATCCTGACAATTGCTTTTTCAACCGTGGACTGTTGAGAGAGCTGAGAAGATGGCAGAGACTCAGAATAAATCTTTCCCCCTTTTATTTCAATGAAAACATCCTTGTAAATTATATATACTTAGGATGTCACCAATTTTGGAGGTAATCTTTGAGGTTAAGTATGTTCCCACATTAAACTGATAATTATCCTTCCTTCTCTTCTTCTATCCCCCTGACACTCAACACAGTGGATTTTTGCTTCATGTTTTATTTATGGGACAGAATTAATATGCAGATTCACAAAAACTTAAAAACTCATAATTATTCATAAAGGGCTTTAAGGTTATTTACTACATTTTTATGAAACTCCGGATTTGTGGGAAGGCATACTTGAAAGTTGTTGGAAGTAGAGTAAGGTTAAGTCCTGTTGCGAAGAGAAATCTGAAAACGATCAAACTCTTTGAATAAAAGTATTTGCCAGTATTCCTAATCTATACTTAAGTGGATAATGGACATCAATAACCTTGTAAATATATTCAAGACCGGCCTGGCAAGAGAGAAGATTTGCATACCCAATTCAAACAACCAATGTAAGAAAAAGATGTCTGGTTAGGAATCCCTGATTGACGAACAACTGGAATCAAGGACAGAGATTTCTCTTGGTTTGGGGCCATCTGTATGGTTCTATGTACTTACACAAATATGCTCAAGCCTGGAAAAACATTAATGCCAATTGGAAATGCATATGTTTTCTTCTGGAGCCAACAGAGAGAGAATAAGTGGTCACTGTTGGCTGAGGCCACTGGGGTGGCCTTACAGAAGTGGCTGTAACACAAGAGCATCTGAAGGTACCTGCGAGTCACTGTGAGGCTCCCCTTTCCCGAGAATGGCTTAGGCTCTTCACTTGATCCACGATTATGAATATTTTAACGGGGAGACACCTTGTTGAACAAACTCTAGGGAATCTGGTCCAAAGCCACTGATCAAGGGACATGTGTGTTCTTGGGATATCTCCATTGGAAGCACCTGGAAATGTCAGACCCTCAAACCCACTGGTCTTGGGAAATTCCTCTTTACAATGGAGGGGCAGGAGGATAGACTGGACAGGGTAAGGGATCCTGTGTCTAAAACCAGAGTTAAATCTTTATTCTGACACTCACTGCACAACCTCTTGGGTAAGTTAGTTAACCTTTTGGAACCTTGGTTGACTCACAAGTAAAAAAGATGAAACAATGCCTACCTTCAAAGAGCTGTGAAATAAAATAACAGATAGAATGTATCCCATATAGCATCTGGCACATAGTAGGTACCAAAGGGATGACAACTCTTTTTATTTTGCCTTGTTCCTTCTTTTAGGATTTTCATGACAATTTTCACCCTGAGTGCATGTATAGACTCACACACAAAGGTATGAATTACAGAATCACTGTAATCTTTCCATTAAATGCAGCGATGGCTGAATTGAATAAGTGCCAATCCATTTTCATCACCAGGCATATATTAAATGGTTTGAAATAGAATCATATTTACCAAAGGCTTACAAAACATAAATATATATGAAAACGGAGCTGTCTTCATGCAGACATTCTGCTTGAGCAAGGGAGGAGAAAGAGTAATCCTCTTTTAACAGCTTTATCATGGCCTTAGAATGGAGTATTTCTCTCATGCCCCCCCCCCCCGCCCGAATGCTTATCTTCAGAGATAATATAATTGCATATTTGACATACTTGAGGCTTTTTCTCCAGAAACATGGACTTCTTGGATGGTAGGGGTAATGGTGCAGAGGGGGCGAAGGAGAGAATGGGAAAATAGTCCCAGTCTACTTGGGGTAGGTAGCTTTTACCCAGGGCTCCGTTCCCAAATGATATGCGGCTATGGAAGCCAATTTTTCAAATGGCTCAGTAAAAATACTGATAAATATTTAAGCCCCTTAAATACAGACATAACCTGCAGACATGACAGTTTGAGCCATGAGTTCAATTGATTTCAGGGGAGCGAAATATTGGAATAAGCCCTCGGACATTTCAATTGTTCATTGAGCAATCAGAAATGTCATGTATCTGGATTTTCTTCCCGTTAAGAAGGGAAAGTAGCATCTAATGAAGTTTGAGTAATCCTGAAGGCAATGCTATTGATATATGTGCTATATTATTCCTTCAAGGAAAAGAAAAATGTGAATGTTTTATAGCTCTATATTAACCTTTATAGTGTTGATTAAGATATATAGATATTTGCAAATGCATATATACATTTGCATGTGTGTATACATATATTTCCATCCATTTGACTGACAGCTTATTTTTACCATAAATTGAACCGCTGTTCTAGGAGCAAGTTCTCTAGGCTTTTAGGAAGGCCAGTCTCATGTTAGTTTGGAGGACTTGAAATGGACAAATGAAACAAATCAAGTCAATATTCCTAATACTCAACTACCACACCTGCTGGTGTGCAAATTCAGATGTTGGTATTTGAAGACAAAATTTCCTCCATTTTATTTCTATAGCCTCTCTATAAAACTTAACCATGCCAACAAACTCCCTCAATAATCTCTCCTTCCAAGACTCTTGTCTGTAAGACTTGTAACTCTTTGCCAGGCTTCCTAACTGCTCCTATGAGGCTTTCTCCCTGGCTTCCTTTGCTCTGGATCCTGTTTCAAACATGGTAGTGTAAGTGGCATTATCATGCTTCCAGTCTCCTAGACAAATTGATGTCGTCTCTGAGCCTTCCCAGTGGGTTAGTCATCTTTTTGTCACTCTGACCAGAATACCTGACATGAACAACTTAAGGGAGGAAAGATTTATTGTGGCTCACAATTTCAGAGGTCTCAGCCCATGGTTGGCTGGCTTCAAGGCAGAAACATCATGGTGGAAGGCTGTGGGGGAGGAAAATTTTCAGTTCATGGTACCCAGAAAGCAGAAGGAGAAAGAGAAAGGAAGGGGCCAGGTACAAGATAAACTCTTCCAGGGCACACCTCCAGTGATCTACTTCCTCCAAATAGGTCCCGCCTCCCAATAATCCATTCAAATGATTAATCCGTCATGCACTGATGAACTTAGAGTCCTCTGATCATTTCCTACACCTCAGGACATTGCTGCACTGGGCACCAAGTCGTCAACACATGAGCTTTCGGGAGACAGCCCAGATCCAGACCATACCATCTAGGAAACTACTTGAACACATCCCTTCGTTCATACCATCCATTCTTCTGTCACCTCTATTCTGCAGGATAACTGAGGTCTCACCCAGCGCTGCCAGTTCCCTGTAGGTGGGCTCTCTGACCCCAGCCTCTGCCCATGGCTGTTTCCAGGGTATCCGAAGCCATGCATCACCTTCACCAGCCACTCCTCTCTCCTCCGCCAGGGAAACACATGGCTGAAGAGGTCAGAGCTCAGGCGTCTGCTTAGTTATCAAGCTGCCTTCGCCACACCCAGCTCCCCTGACTTCCCTACTTTCTCATCTCTTTGCTACACACTGCAAATTTGTGGGTACCCCATCTTTTCCATTTCCTGTAAAATCCAGGATAATGCTACATAATGAGTAGGCTTAAGTAAGGAATGTTCATCTGAAGAGCACAGAGAATGTTTTTAAGTGTTCTTTAAATTTCACAATTCGTATCTGAGCCCATTCTCCTTGAGAAAAAATGGAAGTATGGGAAGACCAAAGTCACCTTCTAACATAGCTTCTCCTCAGGTGCCCACTTTTATATTAGCGTTGGTGGATGAGACCATATTTCTTTCCAGGTCTTTCTCTCTGTATTTGCATATGTATATGTCACAGGTTTTTGGTGCAGCTGATTGAGGAAAATGCCTCCTCTTTCTAGTAAATAAGTTCTGTGAAGTAATGGATTTCACAGTGTGAGCAACTTCCTGTCTGAAATTCACTAAACTCAGTTGTCGCTCACTGTTTTTGTCTCTGTCACCTTCCCTCCAGCTTTGCTCTTAATACATATCCTGAGTCAAAGCTTTATGTCGTGTTCAGAACATTAAAGAAAGCAACAAAGGGGCTTTTATTGTTGTTGCTTGGGGAGGTGGGGGGGTTGCTTTTTCCATTTCAAACATCATCAGTGCTCCAAGGATGCTTCTGGAAGGGCTGGATTGACTGCAGGTCCCTCCTGTCCCACAATTCCTAACATGTTGTGAGAAAGCAGCCTGATGGGCTTGTGTTGGAGAGCAATCGCTTCTGCCCTGATGAAGTGCTCAATAATGCTGTGGTTGGAACCAGAGCTCTGGATCCAAGACTCAGCCGGCTTGTGTGTGCCCCCCTCTCTAACCGACAGCAGGGTCTTGGAATTTAATATACTTTCAAGTGAGTTTTAGTACGTGTGACATTTTTTGAGCCAGAAGCTAAGTTCAGAGGAATGTCAATTTGGGGAGAGGAGTCTCAAGATGTGCTGTTGATTCTTAATGAGATCCTGACCTTGGAGGTAAGGTGATAGCTACCTCCTATTTAAAAATGCAAATTCTGTAATTTCCTTTGAAACTATGTAAGTTAAAGAAGTCTGCTAAGAGAAGACATGTCCCAATGGCAGAGAGGTCTCCCATACCATTGGTTGAACTAAATATGCTAATAAAACATTTACCTAGCACTTTTCCTATCAAAAGTAGTCAAGTTATTTCCAGGGCCCTAGAGTTTTAACCACCCCAAGGGAGGGAGCTGACAGTGTTGATATAATTTTGCTGAAACTGTTGGGCTTCTGTTTATTTTCAGCACAGTCAACTGGTAAGTAAATTTATCCTTAAAAGGAGCCACCCTTTTAATCTTTCTACTTATTTGACAAAAATGGTAACTCTTTTAGACTTGATTTGCTTCAACTCCCCACTCCCTATCCCAGTTGATATGGCAGAGAAATAGTCTTCACTCACACTGTCAAGCCAGTTCCTTGGGGGTGGCTACCTGGATTGAGAAGGTGTCTGAAGCCAGACCTGGGTTCAGAATAAATGAGTGCCATGATTGACTAGTGATGTCTGGGGCCTTGATTGGTGATATCTGCTGGGGAAAAGGACTAAAAGAGATGCTCCTTTATACCAACCATCTTTACTAGTTTCTATGAGATTCTTTTCTGGACTTAAGCACCTCTTAGCTCTCCTTTTTGGACAACAAAGGAAAGCGATTCTGCATTTCTGAGTTTCTCTGGAAGGAGCCTCTTATAATCCAGGGATCCAAGGATTGTTAAACATTGCAGTGATCATTAGAGAAACCACAGCGCTGAGACAGACCTTGGGTCCAGGAGAACCTGGAAAGGGTTTGACCTCTTCAAAATGTCAGCGCCTTGAAGGGTGGGGTAGAATGGCTCCTCCTAAGGAAAATTAGGATTTTGCTACCAAAAGGTGTGGAAGGAAATACACAGAAGGCATACACACCATTAGTCTTAAAATCAGCCATGGGAAGAGTTGAGTGGGAAAGAATATTCATAAGAAAGACCAATAGCAAGACAAAGTGTCTGAAGACACTTTGGAGAGGTCGGCAGGGATTAGATCTCCAGAACATTTTTAGGCCAAGTGCACAAAACCCATTATAGTTCTTTCCATAGTAGGTAACAAATTTCTTTGGAGATCTTTCAGATCTGCCAAATTTCGAGCTTGGAGCTGCTATATTCTAAAGGGACATACCATCTTCACATTAAGAGTGGCAAAATATCATGTTGTCAGTTTTGACTCTGAGATGCTTGAGGCTCATTAATCAGTTATTAAAGAGGCTTTTGTTTTTAAGATGTAAGAAATGGATACAATTGCACAAACTGTGTAGACCAATTCAGATGCCCTCCCACCCCGCATGTCCAATCTTTTAATTTTGCACAAAAATCCTAAATGCATTCATTCCATACTGCTAAGATTTCTCAGATTCGGCCAGAAGAGAAGCCTTTTATTTCCCAAAGATATGGAAGGTTTTTTTTGCCTGAATTAGCTGCACTTAGAAAATTATTCAAAAAGTTCTTTATAAGTCAGATTGAGCCGATTTGGATTTTGAACATTTGCTACGATTTTAGCATTTCATCTGTTTATTTCGCGATATCTAGCCAGATTAGATGAAAGTCTTTTCATCTCCAATGGCATAGCTACGCATGAAAATGAATGGAGAAGAACTGACTTGACAATGTGTGTGGGTTTTTAATTTTTTTTGTCACCAATCAGATCACACTTTTCTTATTAATAGAGAAAAATGCTTATATTGAAAACAATGAAGAAAAGCAGGAAAGAACAAAATTGTATGTGATTGGCAGCTGTTTTCCCTGGGAGCTGGCTATGGTACCTTAGAACTCCTTACAGAAAAATGTCAGGCATGAGGCTGAGCGAGCAGACCCTAAAAGTTGGCACCACATCTTTCAGATCCAATTATTACTTTTGCCCCATCTTGTCCCCACTGTTGTGTGTGTGTATGTGTATGTGATGTGTGTGTGTGTGTGTGTGTGTATGCCAATTTCCCTTTAAATCAGGCAGAAGCCCCACAATAATCTATTACGAGTTTTTTCTTCGCTAGAGATTTATTTTGGTTTTGTTGTTGTTATACTTAACATAACAGATGTTCCGGCATTTTTTCACATAATATCACTGTGAGTCTCATGTTATCCTTAAAACCCTACAAAATTTTAGACAGTCCCTCTGAAATAACTTCCTCCTCCTTTGGAATTTTACTTTTAAGAAGGCTTTTTTTTTTTTTTCCTTCTTCCTCTCATTATTTGTAATACTCTGCTAAAATAAAGGCTATGCAGAAGAGTGACTGATTACTTTTGTGTTTTTTAACTTTGGAATTAATTGCTGTTAATGGTGGAGTTAGGGAGTCTTACTGGAAAGGATTAATATCATTCCTTTTGATTGGTCCTTCTCCTCCTCCTCTCCTTCCTTTTTTTCTTCCTTCTCTCCTCCTCCTCTTCCTCCTCCTCCTTCTTCTTCTTTTTGTACTTGGAATTGAGCTCAGGGACATTCTACCTCTGAGCTACACCTCAGCCCTTTTTATATTTTATTTTGGAACAAGGTCTCATTAAATTGCAGAGGATCTTGCTAAATTGCTGAAGCTAGCCTCAAATCTGCAATCCTCCTGTCTCTGCCTCACAAGGACTGAGATTACAGGCGTGCACCAGCATACCAGGCTTGATTTTTTTCATTTCTGTCCCCAGTTTATAAGCAGAGCTACGCGGTCCCAGTAGACACACTTATTAGGACTCTGAAGACAAGCCGCATGTCTAGTTCTACTCAGGTCTGTTTGAACCACAAATGCAGAACACGCAGCCTCTGTGTTTTGGACAAGTGAGGTGAGAGCCCTTCTGTAAGGTCCCTGACTAATCTTAAGAGTCTGGGACCTGGGGCCCTTCCTGGGCTGATGTCGCCCTGTCTTGAATAAACTGTCATGACTAAGATCCATCCACCTCTGTGTGGCGTGGTGGTTGATCCTTACACCTGAAACCCTTCGAAGTGTCCCAGGTGGTTGGTGACAGGCAGCTGCCATCTTGCTCAGGGGCCTTGGCACATTCGCCTGGCTCTTCATCCTCGGTGGGCAAGATGAGGGCTCCGTGTGGTGTTTGCTTTCCATCCCCAAACAGGACCAGTCCAATTTAAAGGTCCCCCAACGTGCCAAGCCTCTAAAACAGAGGGCCAGACAAGCGAGGCATCCTGCTGCCTCTCGAGCCAGCCTGGCCCTCTCTCCTACTCGTGCAGAGAGCCGATTGACAAAATCCATGATCCCTGGGGATCCATTTCCTCCTCCTCAGGTCATGTCTCAGCTCAAAAGATTCAAGGATTCCTCCAAGCCCACAGGTTAAATTTCAAACTCATTTTTCAGCCATTTGATGAGCTGACATCTGCCCTCTGAGATGCCCCTGGGTGACACTGCTCCACTCCTGAGCACCCCTGGCAAGACCCAAGACAGACTGTTTCCTGCTGCTCTTCTACTCCATCTGTAGCCCATGCTGGCCACTCTCTTGCCCTGGGCACTTGTGGATAGCATCCTTTTGGTAGTGTCTCTATGTCAGTTAAGGTCTTTCTATTTTTGCAGTTCCAAGTAACAGAAAATGCAAACCAAACTGCAGTAAGCCAAACAGTAACAATTCTGGATTCTGGTGCATTCTTGTAACTGAACAGAGTCTAGGAGAGTTTCTGGGTTCAGGCAAGGCTTGATCCAGGGATCAAATGATGTGGCTGATTTCCAGCTTTCCTCTCTGTATTTCTTGGTTCCATACCTTTGGCGTTGGTAGAATTCTATGGATTCTGTGGCCCCACCTGGGCAGAGGTGGCTGCCAGCAGCTCCAGGGCACCATCCTCCCAGCTTCCCATGCAACAGGAGATGGGAGATCTTGGTCCACCATTCCCAGCCAGAGTCTCACTGACCAAGGGTAGGACAATGTGATGAGCTGATTGGCTGGATCTGAGCCACATGTTCAAATCCACCAGAAGCACAGGGACTGGAGAATAAGGAGTGCAGTCACTTCACAGGAGGAGAAGAGAAAAAGGAAAGCGTTAGCAGAGATGCAAATGTCCCCAGGATGCCCATCTCCCCACCCAATTAGAAGGTAACTTGAGGACAGAAATCGCAGCTCATATTTCTGTCTTTCCCCAGAGCCAAGTGCTGTGCCTGACTTTCAAGAGGAACTCTACAAGGACATCAATTGATTGGCAAGTACCCACCTACATTTTTTTGACTAAAATCACCATAGTCAGAAAAATATCTTTAAAAATATGGCTCATCACAAACCTTAGCTTTGGTGATTTTTTTTTTCTTTTCTTTCAACTGGCAAACACCATCCGACTCCCAGTGGTTTGTGTGTGCAGACACAGGCTCTGTTGAGGCACCACATGTTCTAACAGGTGCCCGAGGCTGTCAAAGCAGATGGCCTGGCAGGATGCTGGCAGCTCCCAGATGAAGTTTCCTTTGACTGTGAAGAAGCCAGGCCCTGTGTTTCTGTCTAATGTCCTCACCTCTGGGCCAGGTCCTTGGAACGGGTTTTCTTTGGCTCCTTTGTGTGGTTTCTGGTTGCCTGGGATCCTGGCTCTCTGGTCCCAGGGAAAGGATTTACTTTTCTTCCCAGAGTACATGTCAATTAGCATAATTCTGAGATTCTAGATGATAGAAGAATAACATTTACTTGATTATTACAATAGAGATGGATTATGAACTGAGTTGGTGACTTGGGGAAATAGAAAAGAGCCAGAGGTGAAATGGTCCCTCCTCTGTAGGATTTATGGGTGAGTCCCAGGACATACTCACCAGTGCCTGTGGGTTGCTCATGTGGTACTTCCCCCCGGTGCTCTTAGTGTGTCTACAATGATATGCTGGTGGGGTTATCTGATCAGCTGTCTTTTTCTCTTCCTGTAGGTTCTACAAGTCTCTGACCCTTTGTTGTAGCCTTGCGTCCCTGCTTTGAGCCAAGTGCTCACCCTTGCTACAGTGCTTGAGAGATATTTCAAATATTTGTTGACTGGAAGAAAAATGAGTGAATGGATGTATCATCCTGTGCAAGTCATGAATCTGTTATATTCGTATCAACATGGTACCCGAGTAGAAATACAGTAATCTTGTTTTCTTTCTTTTATGTGTTTTTATAGGTGAAGAAGATAACAGAAATTTCAGCTAACCTTCTCTAAATGCTGATTCTTATATTCAAAACAGTCACTCCTGCTGGGAGTGGTGGTGCACTCTTATAATCCCAGCATTTGGGAGGCTGAGACTGGAGGATCCGGGCTCGAGGCCAGCCTCAGCTACCTAGTGAGGCACTCCGCAACTTAGTGAGACCCTGTTTCAAAATAAAGAATAAAAAATAGGATTGGGGGTGTAGCTCGGAGGAAGAATGCCCCTGAGTTCAATCCCCAGTACTGAAAAACAAAACAAAACAGTCACTCCTAGGCATTTATCTTATTAGAGTCTGAAGGATAAGACCTCTCATTCTAACTTGCAGGCTTTTGCTTTTAGTGGGAGATAGAACAGCATTTGTTCATTCACTCACTCACTCGTTCATTCACAGAACACTAACTGACGCAGCGCCTTTCCGGTGCAGGCACTGAAGGAGGCTAGAGAGCCCTCCTGCAGCTTACAGTTTCTGAGCAATCCATGCAGGGAGAGCACGTTTGTATGTGGAAGGTTGTGTTTGTTTTCTAGGGCGTCCAGAGCAAGTTACCAATAACTCGGTGACTTCATTCTCTCCTCGTCCTGCAGGTGCCGTGGGCTGGGAATGCTGCTCGGTGGCAGAGTGCTTGCTGAGTGTGCACAAGATCCTAGGTTCAATCCCCAGCACTGTGAGAAAATGAGGAAATCCAGGAGCCCCCCGGTTGTGCCCTCTGGACTCTCTGAGGGGACCTACTGTGCGGACTATTCCAGCCGGCTGCCGGCGACCCTCTATATTCCTTGACTCGCTGGTCAACTCATCACGTCAGTGTCTGCTTCTAGCCTCACATGGCTTCCCTTCCGAGTCTCTCTTCTCTTTCTCTTTTTTTCCCCATGGGCCCCAATTCAGGCTGAGTGCATGTCCACACCCTCCACTTGATTATACATCTTCAAATGCCTATGTCTAAAGAAGGTCACAGTCATGACCAAGGTCAGGAGTTGGACTCATGTGGGTGGGGGCACAATCCTACCCACTGCAGGGAATTTTGTTGAGTTTCACCAACACTGGCCCCCAGCCCAGGCACCCTCGGCCTGTTTTCTGACATCCTGCCTTCCTGGCTTCCCTCTGAGGACCTTCTGCTTAGAGCGTCCCCGCCTCACGTGCTCCAGCTACCCGGGTGCTGGGGCTGGTGCCCTGGCCCAGCCAGGCTCAGATAGAGGTAAAGCACACCAGTGTCACAAGCCAGAGGTCACCGAGTGCAGGGCCCTTAAAACCTCATAAAAGAGAGCCGGGCGTGGTGGCACTCACTTGTAATCCCAGCATTTGGGAGGCTGAGACCGGAGGATCCAGGTTCGCGGCCAGCCTCAGCTACCTAGTGAGGCACTCCGCAACTTAGTGAGACCCTGTTTCAAAATAAAGAATAAAAAATAGGGCTGGGGGTATAGCTCAGAGGTAGAATGCCCCTGAGTTCAATCCCCAGTACTGCAAAACAAAAAACAAAAAACACCTCATAAAAGAGTGAAAGAAAATTGCCATCCACAGAATTCACCTTAGTCCCTTCAGTTTTGTTTGATACCTATGGCTTCAAAGGAGAGAAATAACTCAAGAAGTTTTAGCAGGGAATAACAAGTTTCTCGTGGATTGTTTGATATCCTACTGCATCTATGAATGGAAAGAGGGCCGACGAAATCTGGAGAAATCACCTACAATTGAGAAGTAGGAAGAAGGCTGCGGTGAGATAGCCGGGGCTGGTCAAGGCTCAACACTGAGATGTTAGATAAATTAGGCTCCCACATCAGCTGTGGACCTCTCACCTAATTTAGAGAAGTGATATTCACAAACATTGTCAATATTTCTGAGTTTACAATCACACCTTTGACTGTTGACTTAAAGCATCTAGTTTGGTTCAGGCTACTGGTGATGTTTACACTTTGGAATCTATTATGCATAGAAAAATTAGGGATTATCTTTGACCTGGGTACCACATATTCTTATGCAAAACTAAGTAGGGTTACTTATTCATTTAATCAATTCATATGTTTGCTATCATCATCACCGTGTAGAACAGACCTGATTCTGCTGAGGTCAAACTAACATCGTCCTGTGCGTGGGATCGTAGGTCTGATTGGGAACACAGATCGCCTGGTTGGCATTCAGATGGCGTTAAGCCTTCCTGACTTCTGCCACACAATGGCATCTTTTTTTTCCCCCCTGAAAGGTCACCTGCCATTCAGAAACAGAATCGAGAGAAGAGCTTTTCTCCTTTGTGAAAATAAAATCCTGGGCCTTGTAGGTGAGAATGATTTGCCTTTGCAATTGCTTTTGAGCTTGATCTGGGTACGTAGGGGAAGAGAATATAGGTATTGGGGAAGAAAGCTCTGTAAGTATTACCATAGTAGAAACTGTGGCCCAAGAGATTCCATTCAGTTCTCTAAAATCACATAAAACTCTGTGCTGACTGTGTTCTAGGCACTGAATTAGGCCCAGAGAAATGAAAGGAGAATTGTTTACCCATCTGGTCCTTACAGGGTTCTCTCTCTCTCTCTCTCTCTCTCTCTCTCTCTCTCTCTCTCTCTCACACACACACACACACACACACACACACACACACACACACACACCCTAGAGGGGATAATGAGCACAGAATGTAGTGCCTATGAGGAAGGGGATTTGGAGGTGGAGTAGTAGATTCTGTGGGGTTGAGGCTAGGGTAGAATTGAGAAAGGAGAATTCAGAGGACCATTAGAGCCCTCCTACAGGTGTGACAATCATTGCTAACTTGGCAAGTGGGAACATTCCATGCTGATGGGAGATTGGGGCAAGGCAGAAAGGCATGAAGTGGCTGGTGTTCACAGGCCTGGTGGAGTGGGGTATGTGGGGCAAGGAATGGGAGTTGGGGCCAGGGAAGTGATTTGATAAGGAACGAGAGAGAGACACACAGACACACACACAGAAAGAGAGAGAGAGAGAGAGAGAGAGAGAGAGAGAGAGAGAGAGAGAGAGAGGAAATGAAAGTTGGTTTTGAAAGGCCTCTTAAGAAGAACTATGGATTTCAGGATCTTTCTTGCAGGTGAATGGGGAATCAGGAAAGGTTTTAGGACAGAAGTGTAATATGGCTTAGAAGAGGGGACCAAGGTGGTATAGGGAGAGGCTGGGAGCAGGTGGATCGGTAGGAGGCTGTTAGAATCCTCCAGGCCTTTGAGGACAAGGCAGGAAGAGACCAGGGCAGAGATGGGAGATGTGAAGTTTGAACCTGTTCATGCTGAGATTCATCTGCCTGCGGGGACACAGCGAGCAGCTGTGCCCGGCCTGCAGTGGCAGGCAGCTCTGGAACTCTGTGGGGACAGGCTCTGTCAACCCTAGCAGTGTCTCTTTGAACATCATTCAACCCATCCAACAAATATTTGTCAAGCATCTCGTGCGTGCTGGACGTTTTGTTAAGACACCAGGGATTCAAAGATGAAGTGGGAATGGATTCCCAGGAGGCCAAATGAAAACTAAGAAAAAGCAGAGAGGAAGAACTGTTTCCCTCTCTAGGGAAAAACAAATCTTGAGATGCTGTTTCCTAACAAAGGTGCTTTTTAGTTTTTTTTTCAAATGATATTACCAAAATTGCTGACCAGCTTGGGCCTCAGCCACGTGCTCCTTCATTATCAGCTGTTTCAAGCAGGTTCTACTCAGAGCTGGCGATGTGTCCATTTGCAAGTCACTTTGAGAACATTCTTTCTGTGAAGGAGAAATTCTTCGCTTCATGGGACCGGCCTCCCTAAGCAGACACTTCAGCCTCCCTCTGCATCTCACTGCAGGGAGAGCTCCAGCCTGGCCCCGGCCTCCTGCAGCCCACCAAGCTGAGCTGAGGATGCCCACACATCCCTGCTTCAGGGGAAAGGCTGCCCATGGAGCCAGGTGAGGTCCTGGGCAAAGCGGGCACCAGACAAATGACAGCAGGCAGTGGTGTGGTCTCCCTCCAGTTCACTTCCTGATGCTCACTACGAAACAGGGTGCTCAGCGGGGTTTGGGAAGCTCCAGTTCATCTAAGGCAAGCTAAGTGTCCAGCATTTGGGGAACAGCTAGAGAAATTATGGTCTATCTATAGTATGGGGTTTCATAGAGCCATTATGATCATTTTGAAGACTAAAAGAGTGGAAAAAGTGCTTCAATGAGAGGTCAAAAATGCCCAATATAGTAGAACAACATGCACATCACCCTGCAATATGCACAATGTGTCTCTGCAAAAGATTGTCTTGTGTCAAAACAAGAAACTAATGCTCTTAAAATGGTAAGATGGTAAATAGCCTGGTGTGGTGGTGCACACCTGTAATCCCAGTCCTTGGGAGGCTGAGACAGGAGGATTACAAGTAGGAAGCCAGCTTCAACAATTTAGCAAGACCCTGTTTCAATATAAAACAATAAAAAGGGCTAGGAGTGTAGCTCAGAGATAAAATGCCCCTGTGTTCAATCCACAATGCCGAGGAGAAGGGGGAGGAGGAGGAGGAGGAGGAGGAGGAGAGAAAATAAAACAAAGGGTAGTAATGGCGATTTTAATTTTAGAAAGACACTTCTTTGTTACTATCCCTAGTGCTCCTACCTCAACCTCCACACCTGCACTGCCAGGAGACAAAAAGGGGGCGGCACCCAGGGGCACCCCTCACACCATACTGACATCTCAGCCCGGCCACCATTGTCTGCCACCATTGTCTCAACCCTTAGGATGGCCCTCCCTCTCCCTTACACCTGTTGACTCACTTGTCACATGAGCCTGGACCTCCAGGCTTTCCTTCGGCCTGGCACCTTTCCTGGCCATCCTGTACCACTCCCAACCCTTGGCAGCCCTGACACTTGAGGTCAGCCTCCCTCTGCTCTCCTCCCAGCATCCTCCATCTTCCAGCCCTGACAGGAGCCTGCATCTTCTGAGGACCTCCACGGAGACTCTGGGCTCTACCACGGTCAGTGAGTCCAAAGTCAGGCAAGGTAGCAGGTCGCTGGTAAAGGTGGCCAGATGCTCTTCCTCCTGGTGCCTTTTCCTCAGCAGGTGACAGTGACAAGGGTGGAGGATGGGTAGGGGGTTGAGAGGGGTATGTATCCTCTCACCAGATTAAAGCTCCTTCACACACACACACACACACACACACACACACACACACACACACACAGATACCATATATATCTATACCATACATATATGTATATATATATATCATATATATGTATATACATACCATATATATACACACATATATATAGTATGTATTTCTTTTTTTTTTTGCACAATTTCAGGGATTCTTCAGATACCCTGATACTCACAGGTCTCTGAGAACTAAGAATAAGAACCCTTTCCTAGAGGAAAAAGATCCGCTAAGAGAGTTCACGGAGCAAAAGTCAGAGCAGAATGAAGCTTCACAGACGAAAGAAACAAACATAAGTGAGATGCTGTAGGTATTGTGCAACTTATACCAGCAAGTGAATGTGTTTAATTCAGTGATGAAAGATGAAGCCTCTTAGTGGGATTAAGGACAAAATCCAACTTCCTCCTTTTGTGAAACATGGACCACCACTACCTCAAAATATAGTAGTGTACTTAAGAATAAAAGTAGAAGAAAAAATGTTCCATGCAAATATCAAATACAGTGATCCAAGGATGAAGCGTTAGTTTCAAGTAAAGCACAATTCAAACCAAAAATATTAATAAGTCAATGGAGGTCATTCTATGTTGGCAAAAGTAACAATATTTAATATAAGTTCTTAATTCTGTTTTTCTCCACATAAGCTTCCTTTACTTGATAAGTAAGGCCAAAACTTTGAAGCCTTTGTATTTTGTATTTTCAATAATATAGAGCTACAATGAACAATAAACATATATCAGTCATATAATTTTAATGTTCAAAATCAAAACATGGAGAATGTAGCCTGTTAAAATACAATTAGAAATTAAGCCGGGCGTGGTGGCGCACGCTTGTAATCCCAGCATTCGGGAGGATCCGGGTTCTCAGCCAGCCTCAGCTACCTAGTGAGGCACTCCGCAGCAACTTAGTGAGACTCGGTTTCAAAATAAAGAATAAAAAATAGGGCTGGGGGTATAGCTCGGAGGTAGAATGCCCCTGAGTTCCATCCCCAGTACCGCAAAAAAAAAAAAAAAAA
>PVLC010021331.1:0-19147 GCA_004027655.1 Graphiurus murinus
CAAAAAAAAAAAAAAAAAAAAAAAAAAAAAAAAAAAAAAAAAAAAAAAAAATAGGGCTGGGGGTGTAGCTCGGAGGTAGAATGCCCCTGAGTTCAATTCCCAGTACCGAAAAAAAAATTACAATGTTCATTCCAAGATATTAATCAAACTTCTGATCTTGATGTAACTGGAGTTGGGGGAGGGAAGATTAAAGTTAAATCAGGTTCAGAAATTTGATTAATATCTTGGAATGAGTTTTGTAATTCTCACTTGAACTGTATTTGTGATATAAAGTGACCAGAGATCTGTTTATTACTTATGAGTGAGTAGAAAAGTCATGGGGCTTATTTTCTGTTTCTCTACCTCATGCTTATTGTGCCCTTCCCAAACTCCTTGCTAGACTCCCCCAGAACTCACATCTGAGCTGGGCATGGTGGCTCACACCTGTAATCTCAGTACTTGGGAGGCTGAGATAGGAGGATCTCAGGTTCGAGAACAGCACACAGTAACTCAGCAAGACCCTCAGCAACCTAGTGAGACTCTGTTTACAAATTTTAAAAAATAGGGCTGGGCGTGTAGCTCAGAGGTAGAATGCTCCTGGGTTCACACACACACACGCACACATTAAAAAAATTTAAAAAACCTTCACATTTGATTAATAGGAAATACATCTTTTGCTCAGAAAAATCCTAGGACTTTAGAGCAATCCTAATGCAGTAGCATCTCCTGTGTGCACCATCAAAGCATTTAGTTACCTTGCCTCTCATTTTCTGGGAGTGGGGTGGTCAGAATTCAATCTCCAGTGTCTCTAACTGTAGGGATCACATAGAAAGCATTTGGAGTTTGAGGGGTCCGAGTATGGTGGAACTGATTTTGATAGATCTCCTTTGACAATCTATGTAAGCTAATGTATTTCTTGCTCATTTTTTAGTGAAAATAAATAATTTTGTTCCTTTTGGTTTTGAAAGGTGTTTTTGAGACTGTGGAAATGCTACCATCCAAATCTGGAATTTGGCGGGTAGAATGCCTTATTGGAGAGCACCTCCATGCTGGGATGAGCACTCTTTTCCTGGTGTACAACAAGCGTGAGTAGTACTGTGGGCAGAGGCTCCCTGCCTACCCAGCCTACTCCTACAGAGCTTTCCTCCTTCTTGGAATTATTGCCTTTGTTGAGAAATAAATATAAGCTCATATCATTATTAAATTTAAAATGAATATTGCTAGTAGGAATCTTCAGAATCCTCAAAGGATGAGATATATACTAGAAGTTTTGTACACTTGGAACCTGAAGCTCAAAATATTTAATGAGTTGTTGCTAAAACAAGACAAAATGAAAAACTTCATCTTCACAGTAGCAGATTTTGAAACAAATTTGATTCAGTTACTAAAGATACCTATGGATCCTAGTTTCTTCAGGTGTAAAATGTGAATAGTTGTAGCCCTTATCTGTTAGGATGAATTAAATGAAATAATAAAATATTTAGTACAGTTCTTGGCACATAATTAGCACTAAAAATAACATTTGTTGATGTTCTCTCATTTCCGTTGAGTTACATTTGAGAAGCTGAGTTTTGTGCACTTCTAAGTATTGTATCCCCCTGTTTGATTTCAGAGTGTCAGATTCCACTGGGAATGGCTTCTGGACGCATTAGAGATTTTCAGATTACAGCTTCAGGACAATATGGTAAATATTATTTTGTTCCAAAAACTTGGGCTGATTATATCTTTTTTATTTCTGTTGGAGAGTTTCTGATAACCAATTCACCTTCATCCTTTTTATTAATTCTACTCCATAGATTCTTCTCAAATCCATCTCATCCTCTCCACTTCCCACTGTGACCATCTTAACTCAAGCCACCTTCACTTTCTGCCTGGACAATTATACTGCCTCTTAAATATCCTTTCTACCTTCAGTATTACTTCCGTGAGTCAATTTTCTTCACTTTTGTATGAGCAGTGATATTAAAGCTTTAATAGATCAATAGAGAGTTCTCATATAGTTTACAAACAAACTATTGCCCACAGGCCAAATCTAGTGCACCACTGTTTTTGTATGGTATGTGGGCTAAGAATAGTTTTTCCACTTTTAAATGATTGAAAAAAGAAGAACATTTCATGACATGTAAAAATTATAAAATTCAAATTTCAGTGTCCATCATAAAGTCTTATATCGGAGCCAAGTGTGATGGCACAATCCTGTAATCCCAGTTCTTAGCAGGCTGAGACAGAAGGATTTCAGGTTTAAGACCAGCCTCAGCAATTTAGTGAGACTCTTGACAACTTCATGAGACCCTGTTTCAAAATAAAAAATAAAACAGGGCTAGGGATTTAGCTCAGAGGTAAAACACCCCTGAGTTCAATTCTCAGTACCAAAAAATAAAACAAAGTCTTATATTGGAATGCAGCCACATATTCATTTCTATATCATCTATGGCTACAGCATCAGTTATATAGTTACAACAGAGACCATATGATCTGCCAGTCATCAGTTATTTACTATCTGGTCATTGACAGAGAAAATTTTTCCAACACCTGCCCCTTCCACTTTTCTTGTGTGTGCGTGATACTGGGTATTCAAACCAGGGACATTCTACCTCTGAGCTACACCCTCATCCCTCTTTTTAATTTTGAAACATGGTCTTGCTAAATTGCTGAGAGCCTCACTAAGTTGCTGAGGCTGGCTTAGAACCTGTGATCTTTATAAGCCTGCACCAACATGCCTGGCTCCAATCCCTATTTAAAGGGAAAAATTCCCCTTGAAGAAGGCTTGAGTTATTTACTGAAATAATAATATTTGTTGTTAGGTTGAAGGACCTTGTTTTTTATTTATTTTATTTTTACTTTTACTAATTTCTAATGGTACTGGGGATTGAACCCAGGGGCATTCTACCTCTGAGCTATACTTCCAGCCCTGTTTTATTTTCAATTTTGAAACAGGGTCTCACTAAGTTGCTAAGGGCCTAGCTAAGTTGCTGAGGCTGGCCTTGAACTTGTAATTCTCCTGTCTCTGCCTGCCAAGTACTGGGATTACAGGTGTGTGCTACCACACCTGGCTTATTTTTACTAATTTTTTCATCTTCTGATTTTTCTACAGTGAACATGCACTGTGTAATAAAAAAAATAATACCATTTAGTAGTGCTGGTAACAAATTCCAGTATCAGCTCATTGGAAGTGCTAACAATCAACAAAATTGTTAAACTTTACAAAATGTACAACAATGATAAGCAAAAACCCTTAGATAGTAATCAATACTGCTAGGCTACAAAAATTTTATACCTTTCTGTCTTCTCCACAACTAGGATTAAACTTTCTCAAGAATAATGTTCTCAAGTATCTTGGACCAACCCAGTTGATTATAATCTCTCTCCTCTTCTCTTTCTTGGGCAAAGGACAATGGGCCCCAAAGCTGGCCAGACTTCATTATTCTGGATCAATCAATGCCTGGAGCACCAAGGAGCCCTTTTCCTGGATCAAGGTTAGAAAATTTCTTCAGTATTAGGAAATATATCATATTCTATCACATTATTTATTCATCTTGAAAGCTTACATGTCCTTTATATTATAGTCATTCCCATCAAATATCAGTTAACAGATGAGGAAGCTGAGGAATAGAATGGCTTCTGATCTGTACAAAAGAAGTCATGGAGTGAAGAACTGGTAGTAAAGTTGAGTGTGCTACTGTGTCCTGTTCCTTTCTACTTAGAATAGAACATCTGAATACTTTCTATGATATTGAACTCATCACCTCCATGTATTCCATTATTAGATGCCCCCAACTAGTTGTCCTTAAAGTCCTCCAATACTCTTTAACACAAGACAGTGACTCAATCCTCCATCACATAAGCAAAAAAGCTGTAGCTTATTTTCTTCTTCCTCCTCCTCCTCCTCCTCCTCCTCCTCCTCCTCCTCCTCCTCCTCTTCTTCTTCTTCTTCTTCTTCTTCTTCTTTTTCTGTACTAGGGATGAAACCCAGGGGCATTCTACCTCCAAGCTACACCCCTAGTCCTATTTTTTATTCTTTATATTGAAACAGGGTCTCAAGTTGTGGAGAGCCTCACTAAGTAGCTGAGGCTGGCTGTGAACCCATATCCTCCGGTCTCAGCCTCCCAAGTACTAGAATTACAAGCGTGCGCCACCACGCCCAGCTTGTAGCTTACTTTCTAAAATGGAATCTGTCTTCTTCATAAATGCTACACCAGTGGGTAGTAGGAAATACCTACTTAAATATAGTCCAATCTGGTAAACTAAGATGGAATTAATACCTGAAATAATGTGTTTAGATTAACTTGATTTATTTTAAAAGACAGTCTTTCCGACTTTATCATTTCCCTATTTTCTATAGAGCAGCAGTGTCTAATGGAAATATAATGTGAACCACACATGCAAATCACATGTGTAATTTTATATTTTCTAGTAGGAGGGGAATCGGGGTGGGCATCTATTCTAGTTAGAAAGTCTGAAAAGTGAACAACATCCTAGCCCACAGGCATGAGAACACTTGGCTGGCTTGTATGTGCACACTCACAATGTACATGTGTGTATAAATATATAATACATATATGTACACAAATATATGTATATATACATACACACATATGGAGAGAGAGAGAGTCACTCAGTCCGTCTCACCTACTCAAATGTAAGTTCCATAAGGACAGTGCTTGGCACATAGCAAGTACTAAAAACCATTCTTTGAATGAATGAGTATATGAATGGAACTGCAGTCAAATGAAGGCTATAATTATTAAGCATCAAAGTAATGATAAGTCCAATTTGTGTGTACCAAGCATCTGTGAGAACTTTGAGTTTGACTTGCTTGTTAGAGCAATAACAGATATACCTTGTAATGCTTACATGGTCCACACCCTCCTTAAGAACTGACCATTCCTTACCTCTCTGCCACTTTTCACTCGTTCATTCCAAAGCATTTGCTGTGGTCTCAGCATTCTACCAGATACCATGTCAGGTACTGGGGCTAAACAGAATGTAAATGCTAACATTTATTGAGTGTTTATTTTCTGCCAGTTATTGAATTCAGCACATTACATGCATCTTAACTCTATTATGTTTTGTATAATAGTAATACATTATTGCTATTACCTCCACTTTACACATAAACAAACTGAGACACAGGTTAGTTGACTCAAACACGTTGACTGCCTTAAGGATCTCAGTCTAATAAGGAAAGTGGACAAGCAAAGCAAAGCAACTTCGTAATATGATGTAATAATTCACTAGAATGAAGTCATATATGATGTGACATGGAAGCAAAATGTTGGGATGTGACTGATATGGAGAAGAAGGGAGGAAGACGGGCTTTGGCTAGGCTGAGACTGAGGTATGGTTAAAGCAGTAGGCTATGTGGATCTATATGTGCAGTGAAAGGAATGTGCATACAGAAGAAATGCCTCAATGATTTGGAAGTGGCCTGGTTTGCTAGGAAGCAGAGGTTTCATTCCCACAATTTATCCCACAGCTTCACACATATGTCCACATTTCACCATTAGTGCATGCTTCTCCTGCACATCCAAGGTAACAATGGACATATCTGTAGCAATTTAGATTCTTCCTAAGACCATAATTAATTTCAGGAGGTAAAAAAACGCATTTACAAACAGGTTAAAATATTGTTTTGATTGGTAGGTGGATCTGTTAACACCAATGATTATTCATGGCATTGAGACCCAGGGTGCCCGTCAGAAGTTCTCCAGCCTCTACATCTCTCAATTTATCATCATGTATAGTCTTGATGGGAAGAAGTGGCTGACTTATCGAGGGAATTCCACTGGGACCTTAATGGTATGTAATTAATCTGTTCAAAAGAATTCATGAATATTTTTAAAAACCTTTGAGAGATTTCAGATATGGGACAAACACTCTTAGAATCCACATACTTTAACTTCAAAAATGAGTTTTCCAAATATGGGCAAGAGTAATTATTTTGAACATATAAACAAAAAAGTAGTAATGTCAGGCTGGGGATGTAGCTCAGTCGTAGAGCACTTGTCTTGCATGTGTGAGGCCCTGGGTTCCATCCCCTGCACCATAAGAGAAAGTAGTAGTGTCAACAACTGTAACCATCACCTGATTGTAGAGTGACTTGTCTTCTTCTTATAGCCCTAAAGGCATACATAAAGAAAAAGAAATCAAATGTTAATATATACAGAAAATCCCACTTAGCCACTATGAAAACCAGATAAATCATGGAAAACAACAGTAGATCATTACAAATTTAATCAAGTAGTGATACCAAAAGACCATTGTAATTCCAGATAAATCTCTTCTAGAGCAAATTAACACAAATCCACCAAGCTATGGGATTAACATAGTTCCAATATGGAACTATTGATCTAGAAAATACTTTTTTCTTCATTCCCATCAATAAGCAAAATCAGAACGGATTTGTAAGTATAAGGTAGGAACCACAATATTAACTTTATTGTTCATGCCTGGGAGCAATACCAGACCCCTTTTTCTTTGTCATAATAGATTCAACTGGACTCCAAATATCTTGACATGCCACAAATACCATGCCTACCTATTATATTGATTACATTATGCTAATGGGGCCTGATAAACAGGAAACAGCAATCAACCCTAAATGTGTTTGTTATACACACACACACACACACACACACACACACACACACACAGCAAATAAACCTGTGTTGTCCCTGACTTTAATGGGACTAGATCCCATGTTTCACTGTTTAATATAATCACCACTATTAGTTTCAAAGATTTTTTTTATTATGTTTAAAAAGTTTCCTTCTAATTCTCTTTTATTTGGAGTGGCAGTTGAATTTTACCAATACTTCTGTAGCATCTTTGACATAATCACATTTCTTTGTCAGTGCTAAATTATATTTATATTCAATGATGTGCTGACAAGTGACTGATAATCAACTCAGGAATTAGGGAGGAAAGTCTTGATTTTTAGTATTTGGTGAATTCTATGATATAAATATTCCCAGGAAGCCTAATTTCAGGCTCCATATGTAATGTCATTGAATTCAGGGTTGAGAAAAGATGTGCACAACTGGCTCTCATAACTCAGTGCAAGCTGGACTTAGTGGCACACATCTGTGATCCCAGTACTTGAGAGGCTGAGACAAGAGGATTGAAAGTTCGAGGACAGCCTCAGCAACTTAGCAAGGCCCTCTGCAACTAATGAGACTTTGTTTTGAAATAATAAAATAGGGCTGGGGGTATAGCTCAGAGGTAGAATGCCCCTGGATACAATCTCCCAGTACCACAAAAATAAAATAACCCAGTACAAGAAGGCTCCAACACACCACTGTACTATATTCCTAGAGAAACCTTCTTTAGTAATAGTGTATTAATCATATAAAACTTAGTTGAAGCCGGGCGTGGTGGTGCATGCTTGTAATCCCAGCATTTAGGAGGCTGAGACTGGAGGATACAGGTTCGTGGCCAGCCTCAGCTACCTAGTGAGGCACTCCGCAACTTAGTGAGACCCTGTTTCCAAATAAAGAATAAAAAATATGGCTGGGGCTGTAGCTCAGAGGTAGAATGCCCCCAGGTTCCATCCCCAGCACCACAAAAAAAAAAAAAAAACTTAGTTGAATCCAATTGTCAACATCTTGTTTAGAATTTATATTTACAAATAAAAATGTTTTACTTTTGAAGGAATTTGGGGCATAATGGTTATATTAGACTTGAAAATAAATTGAGAAAGCTCCCATTTTTTTTCCATTAAACCATTGCTCTAGAGTAATTAGTATAGCAATCATATATTTAATGGTTAGAAGGGAAAACCTATTTGAGCCTTGCACTTTATTTTGTGGTAGATATTTAACTATCTTTTCCACTCTTTCTCTGATTATTGATATCTTCGTTTCTGTTACCTTAAGTCAACTGTATGTTAACATGTACAGTAGAGCCATAACTTCCTGTGCCACATATCTATACCCACATGTACACATATATTTCTTTCTCTCCTTTTTGCTCCTTGATCAGAGATGGCAAGTGTTTGCCTATTAGTTTTTCAAAGAATCAATGCCTGCTTTTAAAAATGAAACCTAGTTTGGAACAATCTATTTTGTAAATCATTAATTTTTGTTTGAAATGTTAAAAATCTCTTTTGTTAGTTTGGTTGACTTAATTTGACTCCTAGAATCTGGAGTTGAATGTCTAGTCCACTTATTTGCAATCTTTCTTTTACATTGAGAAGGATAAAATACTTAGTTATTAGCCACTTTCATGAGGGTTAATCCGTTAACAAGCAATTACTATGTTATAGGTTCTAATACAGGGATGGACAAACTATAGCCCATGGGTTTGGCAGGCAGTTTAATTTTGTATGCACTGTGAGTTAATGGATTTTACATATTTAAAGATTTTCCAAAATGAGTCAGCGCTCCAGCTCCTGGAGGCGCTTCCCTTGCGCCTGCGCGACTCCGCCCCGCCCCACGCGGGGGCTGCACTCTGGTTCTGGCCTGGCCTCCAGCCCGGGGCACCCGGCCCTCACCTTCCTTGTCCAGCCCTTGGCTTGTGGCACCAGCACCATCCTCTTCTACTCCTTTTTCAAGTCCCTTGTGGGCAAGGATGTTGTGAAACTCAAGAATGACCTGAGCATCTGTGGAACCCTCCACTCTGTGGATCAGTATCTCAACATCAAACTAACTGACATCAGTGTCACAGATCCTGAGAAATATCCTCACATGTTATCTGTGAAGAACTGCTTCATCCGGGGCTCAGTGGTCCTGTCCTTGCAGTTGCCAGCAGACGAGGTGGACACACAGTTGCTACAGGACACAGCCAGGAAGAAAGCCCTTCAGCAGAAACAGTGATAACTGCCCTTCCCCTCCCTTTCCTATTAGTGACCCCTGACCTCGGGCCCTTCCCCCATAATACTTGAGTTGTTTTTTAAGGGATTGAGTGGTTGAGTTATAATTGTGGGGAGCAGCTGAGGATAAGTAGACTGGGGAACAGCAAAGCCTTCCCCGCTGGAGCACCTGCCATTCTCACAGACAGTGGGAGAGCTTCCTTGGTCTCTCCAGGGCATCAGGTGATTCATTTGGGGGATGGAATCTGTCCCGCATCGGGAATAAAATTTATGATGCAGGGGAAAAAAATCCCATGTATTGATCTTCCTTTGAGTTGCTTGTGCTTTTGAGGTCTTGTTGAAAAAGTTTTTACCTGTGCCTATGTGTTGAAGCGTTGGTCCTATGCCCTCTTCAAGTAGCTGCAAGGTCTCTGGCCTGACTTCCAGGTCTTTGATCCACCTTGAGTTGACTCTTGTGCAGGGTGAGAAAGAGGGGTTTATTTCCAGTTTCCTGCATATGGCTAACCAGTTTTGCCAACACCATTTGTTAAAGAGGCTATCTTTTTTTGCAGTGTATATTTTTGGCTCCTTTGTCAAAAATCAGTTGCCTGTAAGCCTGTGGGTCTGTTTCTGGGTCTTCTATTCTGCTCCATTGATCTATGTGTCTGTTTTTGTGCCAATACTATGCTGTTTTTATTACTGTGGCTTTGTAGTAGAGTTTGAAGTCAGGAATTGTGATACCTCCTGCATGGTTCTTGTTGCTAAGAACTACTTTGGCTATCCTGGGCTTTTTGTTTTGGTTACTCACTAAACCGAACTGAGATGGAGGGAGGGTGAGGGAGCAGGGTGGGAATCTAGGGAAGGGGTCAAATGAGAAATGTGGGCACATATGTCGTTATTAATTTGTACCTAACATAGATGTATGCTTACAATGCACGAATAAAAAAAAATTTAAAAAAATTTCCAAAACAAAGAAGCAGACTATGCCTTAGGACCATTCATGGTCAGTAAAGTCTAAGATAATCTCTATTTGTCCCTTTTCAGAAAAAAAATAAAATACTTGGGAGGCTGAGACAGGAGGATCACAGGTTCAAAGCCAGCCTGAGCAACTTAGCAAGACCCTCAGCAATAGCAACTTAGCAAGAACTTCAGCAACTTAGTGAGACTTTGTTTCAAAATTCAAAAAAAAAAGGCCTGGGGCCTGGGGTGGTGGTTCATGCTTGTAATCACAGTACCTGGGAGGCTGAGACAGGGGGATCACAGGTTTGCAGCCAGCCTCAGCTACTTAGTGAGGCCCTCCACAACTTAGTGAGACCCTGTTTCAAAATAAAGAATAAAAAAATAGGGCTGGGGGTGTAGCCTCAGTCCTCTTTAAGGATTGCTACTACACTATCACCATTTTCAGTAATTTACAATATTTAGACTACATATTTTAAATTGTCCATATATGATAAGGATATTTTCCCATAGTTTTCAAGTCAAAAAGCAAACTAACCATGTCCTATGCCTAAAAAATTATGTCTTTGGAATGTTAGAATCAGTGCTAATTTTGATATTAAAATGGTATATTACACAAGAACTCCCAAAGTGCTATGGCCTGGCCTTGGCCCAGTTCTCCCTTCTTTTAAGTTTCTGATGGAAATACAGAAATGAAGAAATGTCAAATAGAAAAAAATGAGCTTTAGCGGTTACTAGAATTATGCTTATATACCCAATTCCTGTCCTTCTAGTTATCTCTCCCTCTACCTACCCAATGTAAGAAGTTTAGACCAGAGACATAAACCCCAATCCAAAAATCATCACCAGTCATGCTCCATAACCTCTAAAGTTTTTTTTGTTTTTGTTTTTGTTTTTGTTTTTGTTTTTGTCAGAATAAGGCAGGTGCTTGATCCCACAACAGAGTTGAGGGGAGCATACCAGAAAAAAGCCAAAGAGACAATGAGCATGTACCCTTACAACTTTTGCAATCATTTGAACTAGGCTTTGAGGACTATCTAGGACCCATCCTGGCCTCTAAGTAAAAATAAAGGAATGGTGTGGCTGGATCTGTCTCATATGGGTCTGTCCTGTATATCCCATTACTTCCACACTCTTGAAGTAAAAAATGGAAGCCAAAAAGAATACTGACGAGTTGGTCCATATCGAAGCACTTAACTCACAGTGACAATCTTCCACACCTCTCCCCTCAAAAAGCACAAAACAAACAAGCTGTGTTCCTAAATATCACCCCAAAAGATGGGTACTGTGTATAACTTCAGCCTAAACAAAAGAGGAGTGTTTCCAAAGATAATGTTTGAGAAACAGGTGATATTTCAAAGAGTTTATATTACCACTCTGAAAAGTGTAAAAATAACTAGATAAATAAGGAAACAACTAAGTTGGTTTACATGCTAAATTTGGACCAAAAACCTTTAGAAATTTTATGTTTATATTTTTTGATTAACATATATTAATTGTACGTATGTATGGAGTTCAGTGTGATGTTTCAATGGAATGCCATCCTGCTTTGGGGGAGCAAGGTCTCTGCCTTGCATATGCATTATTCCACAATACAAACAAGCCAGGCTCTTATTTTATATACTTGAGTTAAATAAAAGGTACAGCAAGACCCCTGTTGCAAATAAAAGCTGCAATGTAGATTACATGTAACTATCAGAAAGGTACCAGAACTCTGACTTCTGGGGCAACTAGATAACACTGGCACTGGACATGTTGAGCTGGATACATTTACATTGCAATAATCCAAGTAAGGAACATATTGTTACCCAACCCAGGTTCAGAAGCTCATCCCACAGAAAAACAAAGTCTGAGAGAGAAGTGTTGGGGAGAAAGAAAGGCTTTATTCGGGCTGAAGAATGGAGAAAAGGGACCTTGAACACAAATCAGTTTCTCCATTTCAGGGACTTGAGAGGTTACAGACATACGATAAGAATGAAGGAGAAGGATAGGCTACTAAAAGGGAGGAATATCCATATCTTTTCTGGGAATAGGCAGAGATCTTCAGGAACTTGGGGGTTACTTCTTGTCATTCCTTTTATGGTCTGGGGTTTCTGGTCCTGGTGACTGGTAGATGTCCTTAGCCTTAAGAAGGGGCCTTAACAAGGGAAGACTCTCTATTATAGTTTTGAACAAAACATTTCTCTAACAACCAACATACCTATATGCAGTGCTGAATAGAATATGTACCAAAGGCTAAGGCAACAAAGATGACAGACACAAATGAAGGCAGAGATGACAAGCCTTTTCTTCCTATTCCAGTCATCCATGGAACATCTGCAGACCCAAGTGAAGAGTCAGTGTTTTCAGCAAGAGCAGCATTCAGGCCCCCAAAGAATAACTTAGATGACTTATTATCTTACCCACACATCAGAGGTATGATTGACAGCAAAGCTAGTGTGCTGCATGACTTCCAAAATCAGTGATTTTTAAGTCAATCAGAACAAGTGAAGCTATACAGTTTTGTTATGAGGTAGGACCGCTGGGGAAGACCACTCAGACCCAAAAATGGCCAAAAGAAAGTCTTTATTAACCAGCCGGGACTACACTGGGCACTGAACTTGAGTGCAGTGCCAAATGGCCATTTTGGGCTACTTTTATACAGACAAACTGTAAGCTCAGGGTGAGAAGTTTAGGTTCTCACTACAGGGTGGCACAGCAGGGGTGGTAGCCAAGCATTACTGTCCAGAAGGCACAAAACAGTATTGTGGGTAAACTCAACAAACCACATCAACCCCTTTTTTTATTGTAATAATTCGTGCTTTGTATTTATACATTTTTGTTAGGTACAAATTGATAAAGACAAATGTGCACACATTTCTCATCTGACCCTATCCCCAATTCTCACCCCGCTCCCTCGCCCTCCCTCCCTCTCAAGTTCAGTTCAGTGAGTGATCTTGATATAATTGTGTACGGGGGGAGAGCATACTAAGGCACATCAACCCCTTCTATTACACACATATCCTGGTTTGACAAGGATGGAAAGTTCCTAATGGGCTGTTCCTGCAGGTGCCAGCCAAGCAGAAATTACAGAAGCCAAACAGCAGTTATGTGTGACTAGCTAGGTCACCTAGGGTAGCTACATGGCGTTACTTATGCTAAGGCTAATGCCTCAGGTTAATTCATAACATTCCCCACTGGTTCTATGGGCATGAGTCAAATCGTGGACTCATCCTGAGAGATTGAGTTTCAAAGTCCGTGTCAGGATCCTCTTAACCCAGACCACGTCACTAGACTAGAACCTGTAGACAGGCTCAGAGGCAACCTGGGAATTGGCTCCTCAGACCATCCGGTGGATGGCCTTTTGGGTCTGTTGAAAGGCCTGTAGAGACTTAAGAAGGGTGTGGATAGATGTTTCTATTTCATACACATAACTTTGGGAGAATAGGGGGTGGTTTCGCAAACATGATCTCATAAGGGGTGAAACCTTCTTGGTAGGGAGTGCACCTGGCCCCAAGAAGGGCAAAAGGGAAGGAGATTGGCCCAACTTTTGCCTGTTTTTATAACCAATTTAGTCAGAGTTTCCTTTAAAGCCCTATTTATCCTTTTTACCTGTCCTGAGCTCTGTGGCCTTTAGGCACAGTGCAATTTCCAATTGATGTTTAATGCCTTTGCCAGACTTTGTAAGACTTTGGCCATGAAGGCTGGGCCATCTTTGGACCTCAGGTTAAGGGGCAGGCCAAATCTGAGAACTAACCCGTGGAGTAGCTTTTTTAGTTACTTGTAACCATATGTGGTTGGTCAGATCTCAGTAAAGTCCAGTTTCCAATGTTCAGCAGGCATGTCTTCCCGGAACATGAACTCCAAGCGGGGCCTGATGTCCCCCTCTTTGGTGTATCTGTGCACAAGTGGGGCATGTGTAGACCAGGTCTTTTGCCATCAAGTCCAGTTTAAGGATATAGTATGTCGGTCTGAGAAGTTCACTGGTTTTGTTACCCCTTGGTGAGCTGTCCGGTGGAAGCAGGCTATTAGCTCTCTTTCCAAGGCAGTAGGGAGACTTCTGGGAAGATGGCGACGGAGTGAGACACGTCTCAAGATGCGCTGTGAGCTCAATTCAAATCAGCCGTGGAAGCAGCTTTTTGACAGAAGAAAAAAGCAACAGAAGGGTGAAAAACGCTGCGAAAACTGGAATTCAGCTGATCAGAATCCGGAAGGCTGACTAGGGAGAGCAAAGAAGCCCATCTCCGCGGTCGCGGCGCCACGTCGCCAAGCGGAAGCCGCCATTGAGCTGGCCCCCGGTGTGGGGTCTACTAACAAAGAAATATACAACAACCTTCTGCATCCTCACCAACCAGAGGTGTAGTGAGCGACTCCTGAACTCCTCATCCTAGCCAGGCAGCATTTCGAGGCACCTTCGACAGAGACCAGAACGCGTGGTACGACCAGCTTAAGCCCGCGCAGGACCATCCCAGTTCACCTCTCCCCACAGAACTGAAGCAGAGATAACTGCACTCCAGAGCTTGAATCAAAACTGCCGCAGGAGCAGCTTCTCGACGGAAGGAAGGAGAATAAAAGCAGCTTAAAAGTGAGTAAAGAAATGGGCAGCTGGTCGGAATCTAAGGAGCAGACCAGGGAGAACGGGGGAGCCAGTGCGTGCGAGGCAGTAGCAGCTGCCATCTTGTCAGCCGCCCACAGCAGCAGAAATCTACCCAAAAGATCTGCAGAGGCCAAATCAGGTCTGTCCTTACAAACTTGCAGGGATTTTTATTTTGCTTCTTGCTGACGTTTCTTGTTTTCTGTTTTTTTTGCTTTGTTTTGTTCCGTTTTTACTCTGTTTTCCCTTTGCATTGCTTCGATTTATGTATGTTTGTTCGGAGGATTGGTTGCTTTTTAGCTTTTGCTAGATCCTAGAAGTCAACACCTAAAACCCACCAAAGACACCAATAGAGCAGGCAGAAGAAATACCAGAGTAATTGCAACTCAGTACAAGATACCATTCACAGAGAGAAAATAAAAATAAGAAACCTATAAATTCAGAGAAAGCATGCAAGAGCAGCAAAGTTATAAATTTAAGAACAGGGAAACCATGGGAAGGAGAAATACCAAAGAAACAATGAGTCAACACCACCCTACAATAACAGAACTCAACGACATTGAATGGCAGAGCTTACCAGAAGGATAATACAGATCTTTAATAATAGAAACGATACAAAACTTCCAGGAAGAATGCAGAGAGAACTGGAAAGAAATAAAAGAACAAATAAACAAGGAATCTGACACCCTGAGCAGGGAAGTGAAGGATGTGAAAGATGCAATAATAGAAGTGAAGGAATCAGTACAAACTATAAACAATAGATTAGACCACATGGAAAACAGAATATCACTCCAAGGCAGTAGGGAGGACAGGTCTTCCTTCAGGGAGGATCTACCACCACTATCTGTTCTTGGTTGCCCCTCCTGCTGTGCCCATGCTTATTCCTCAGAGGCACATATAGGATTTAAAGGCAGGCTTGGCTCTGGCATTGTTATCAGAACATGGAGGGGCCCCACTGGTTCTAGGGCCACCTTGATCGGCTGCCCAGTTGCCTCTTGCCTCTAGGATATTTTCTGGGGGCAATAGGCTTAGGAGAGTATAGAGGTTTGGAACTGTTGGGTGGATGGTCTCAACTTGCTTGTTTTTTGTTTGTTTGTTTGGTTGGTTAGTTGGTGTTTTGTTTTGTTTTGCAGTACTAGGGATTGAACCCAGGGACATTCTACCTCCAAGCTACACCCCCAGTCCTATTTTTATTTTTTATTTTGAAACAGGCTCTCACTAATTTGCAGAGGGCCTCACTAAATAGCTGAGACTGACTGTAAACCCAGATCCTCTGGTCTCAGCTTCCCAAGTACTGGAATTACAAGTGTGAGCCACCATGCCTGGCTCAGCTTGCTTGTTGATCTCCCTGAGGCTGTGCACTGGCTGATAGTCCTGAGTCCCAGCTTATAGTATTGGGAGTAGGGGCATATTCCATGCTGAGTGGCAGGGGACTAGAATCCCAGCCTCCTGGAGTCTGTTTACGTATTTGGTAATGCCAATTTTTGCCTTATGGCTCACGAGGTATTGTTTTATCCAGACTGGAGTGGCTATGCTCAGAAGTTGAACAATGATTGGGACCTGCTAGGCAGCCAAACCAGGAAGGTTGGTTTTGGCCCAAACATGTGGATACAAGCTCTTCCTATTAGTGGATATGGGGAGTCAGGTAAAACCAGAAAAGTGTGAATCACAGTACCTTGTCCAAGGTTTACTATCTGAGACTCAGTCCATTGGTAGGAAGCACTCTTCCCTGTGGCTCCCTGGATCTGCATCCAACTATGGGTGAGGGGTCCAAGAGGCTTTTTGAGTACCAAGATGGCTGTTACTGTGTCCATCAGGAAATGGATAGAAGTGCCCCAACATTTACTTTTGCTATGGGCTCCTGGGGGCTCAAGGGGATGAAGTGCCAGTCCCGTCAGTCTTTCTTGAGGTTCAGGACAGTGTATTTGCCCTTCCTTTTGCCCCTCTGAGGCTATTTATTTTTCTAATGACCCTTTTGCTTGCAATAAGCGCATTGATCCTTTTCAAGTTTTCTTTTTCGGTGACTGGCCAGTGCCTCTCTCCGGTGTCTCTGATGGCAGCCAACACTGCCCTAGCCAATCTCTTATTTTTGTTGTTCTTGTTAAATCTCTATTATCAAATACCTTTTGGGCTATCTCTAACAACTGGGACTTGTTTATACCCTCAGACCCTTTTAACTTTTGAAACTTTTTATGTCTGGGGCTGACTGAGTTTCAAAGGCAATATTAATAGCTTGCTGGTTTTCTGGAGCATCTGGGTCTATCAGTGCAAAAACACAATAAGCCTCCTGGAGGCGCTCCAGGAACCCAGCAGGAGACACCTGGGGATCACCTGGGGATCTTGTTTGACCTCACTGACCTTTTTGTGGGTCTCCTTGCTGCCACCCTTATGCCCCCCCCAATAGTAACTGGTGATAGTTGTCCAAATTCTCCTTACCTTTGTCTGAGTTGGGATCCCAGTCAGGTCTCTGAGATGGGAAAGCATGTTCCATGTGTGCCTCACTATTTGGCAGTGCAGCAGTTCCAGGCCCTAGGGCAAGTTTTTTTTTTTTTTTTTAGTTTAATCCTGTCCCACTCCTTTGCCATGAACAGGGTGGCCAGGAGCTGTTGGCAATCATCCCTGAGGTTTTTTAGAGAAAGGAGGATTTGGGCTTTTTTAATTATCACTGGTTGAGAATGAAACATTGATTGCTAATAAGGGCAGTATTAATTGTTAATAATAACAAGCTTTCATACTTAGGCAGAACAATAAAATCCTCTTCTCTGTTTTTAAGCTATTAGCCAAGAGCTGCAGCCAAGGTTCACCTTGGTCAAGTAAAAGTTGGCTCTTAGCCCAGCTGAACACTGAATGTTAAAAACTCAGACACCTACACTCAGAAAATAATTATATAGACTCTCACAATGGTTTAAAGTTGAAAGATGAAAAAGCAAGCTACATTAACCCAATATTATTTACTAATAATTGCTAATAGTTATAGCCCCAAACCTCCATACTTTAAAAGACTATAGTCCTGTGTCTTTCTCTTATTATAAAACAAGTTTTTTAACATAATAAGTAACTTTTAGCAGATAGAAATAAGGAGAAGCTGAGAACTCACCAAGGACATAGGTGAGTAATATATGCTTTAAACTTCAAGAGTAAAAATAAAACAAAGAACACAGTGGACTTTTACCATGCAGCCCCCTGACTTTGCTAACCAAGTAACATATTTTGATCAGTGATGTCAGAACTGTCTGTCCCTGTGAGGATAAACAAAGAAGGCCAACAGAAAAGACTTACACAGCAGATGAGTTTAAAGTCCTCAGTGTCTTACTTTTAAGGCACTGCACTGCCTCACTTCTGATGTAGTGCTTTAATTACTGTCCCCCCCTTTTTACCTGTAATTGTAAAACTTTGCCGAAGTTTGCAGCAGTGCAGCCCTGGTTATTTTTTTCTAAACTAGCTAAGAATAAGAACCCACAATGACATCCGAAACGGTTACATAGACCATGAAAGGGCAGTGCCCCTCCCTGCTGGTCTGCAGTTCAGCTCCCTCGGTGGGGGAGGTTCACCAAGGGGGGAGGGCAGGCACTGCCTTGGTAGCTGTGAGGACCTGTCGTGCCTCCCCATACAAGGATATGTATGAAGTGGGGATAGGGGACTCGTGGTCAGTCCTCTCTCAGGGATCCCTCAACTGCAGTCCCATTAGGGGGGTGACCGGTGGGGAAATATAAAAGTCCTCTGGTGGAGGTGGAAGAACTAGTTAGTGGATTCTTTTGCTTTCCGGTTGATATTGGCTTCATTAGAAGGACTCAGTTCTCGAGGGAGAGGGCACAAGCTTTAAGGCATGGGAGTAGGTGCTGGAGGAGATCCAGAGTTCCCTAACCCAGCCCAACCCATATCAAATGAAGGCCAATTAATTTTACAGAATGTTTGGCATTTCCTGGCTGAGAAGCGAATTCCATAATCACTTTCAGCCTGGAAATAATTTTCCAAATGTCTTACTATGCATTTTAGAGGGGGTCTTGGGACAACTGTTTTTACCCCATATTTTAGCCAATTAGAAATTTACTTATCCTAGATAAAGGAGTTAATGTTAGTAACAAGACAGACGACAAAGACACTGGCCAGCACACAGTTTATCACTCACACACCAAGACCAAACCTCTTGAGGTCACAGAGGGCCACAGAGGTCACACAGATCCCTCGACACCGGATCAGGGGCTGTGTCACCAGCCTTCCCTCAAGTGTCCATCCTGACAGGCACCCATTTCCAGATTTACTTACCTCCAGGGGATTTCAGACACAAATGACTTTACATGCTGAAAAAAAATCGTTTGGGTTAGAGGTCTCAGAGGCCACCAGAGCACTGATGGCAGCAGAGGGCAAAACTCTGGGGCCCCGTAAAGTCTCAAGTGGCGCCTTCCCTAGGAGTCCCAATCAGGTCTGCTCCAATGCCACTTCCAGACACCCCAGGGTCTAACTAAGGTCTGGATCCCCAGGGATCTTGCTGGGGCTTCCAAATTTTATGAGGTAGGACCACCAGGGAAGACCACTCAGACCCAAAAATAGCCAAAAGAAAGTCTTTATTAACCAGCCGGGATCGCACTGGGCATTGAACCTGAGTGCAGTGCTGAATGGCCATTTTGGGCTACTTTTATACAGACAAACTGTAAATTCAGGGTGAAAAGTTTAGATTCTCACAGCAGGGTGGCACAACAGGGGTGGTAGCCAAGCATTACTGTCCAAAAGCCACAAAATAGTATTCTGTGTAAGCTCAACAAACTATATCGACCCCTACTATACACATATCCTGGTTGTGACAAAGATGGATCTTTCCATCTTATACACCCCGGTTGTGACAAGAACGG
>PVLC010021332.1:0-11619 GCA_004027655.1 Graphiurus murinus
AAAAAAAAAAAAAAAAAAAAAAAAAAAAAACATGATAATTCAAAATAATAATATTTACATTTAAACATCCTGTTTTGAATTCCGGATTAACCTAATACACATTTTTTAAAAATGTCATGACTAATTTATCAAAGTGGGGAAATGTCACCTTAGCTTTTTATAGCACTTAGAAAGTTCAGGTCATTGTGTAGTTAGATAATAAATTGAAATTACAAGATAGTTAAATATAGTCTTTTACTTCTAATGTAATTGCTAGTTCCAATTATTCTAGTACACTAATATTGGCAAAACAATCTACCAACTTAATAAAAATAAATCTTTGATAATCAAAATGGACCGGCAAGATTTGCTTTTTCCATTTTTATTTGTTGCTTAAACATCTATTTTTATCATTATGTTTCTAAGGGAGAATAATGCTTTGAGATTTTTTTTTTTTTTTTTGCGGTACTGGGGATTGAACTCAGGGGCACTCTACCACCACGCCGGCTCGCTTTGAGATTTTTGAAAAGTGTTATTATGTTAATATGGTTCCTGGCATCTTTGACATCTGTTTAGACATACAAAAGAATAAATTAGCTTTTTAAATGAGTATTTTAGCTGGGTGTGGTGGCGCACGCTTGTAATCCCAGCATTTGGGAGGCTGAGACTGGAGGATACGGGTTGGCGGCCAGCCTCAGCTACCTAGTGAGGCACTCCGCAACTTAGTGAGACCCTGTTTCAAAATAAAGAATAAAAAATAGAACTGGGGGTAAAAAATAGAACTGGGGGTACAGGTAGAATGTCCCTGAGTTCAATCCCCAGTACCGCAAACAAACAAACAAACAAAACTTTAAATGAGTATTTTTGGCAAGATTAAATATCAGATTTTCCTCCAATTTTTTTTTTTTTTTTTTTTTTTGCAATTTTAGTCTGTTAACTCTTGTATTTATTGAGTACACATGAAACTATTTTGACTTTTTTTCTTTTTGCCACAGTGACCGTCTAAACTAATTGTAGGCTGCTTGATTATTCTAAACTTCTGCCCAGCCCCAGGCCCTGGACTGATCAGGGGCCTCTGGGGCCCAGAGGAGCATCGCAGTGGCTCATCAATGAGTCCGCCTTCCTGCCCCCCTGGCTCTGATCAATTTCTACCAGTAACTGAATTTTTTCCTTAGGAGGAGGAATCTGCCAGGTCTACTGACTGGTTACTTCTCTATTTTTTTCAGTGCTGAATTTCTCTCTTTATTTATTTTTTAATCAATATAACTGTTCAAATCTCACTACACTTCACTTGGACTAAATTGTATTTTAAAAATATTTTGGCAAATTTCAATGCCAACTTTTTTTTTTTTTTTTTTTTTTATGTGGTACTGGGGATGGAACCTGGGAGCATCCTACCTCGGAGCTACAACCCCAGCCCTATTTTTTATTCTTTATTTTGAAACAGGGTCTCATTAAGTTGTGGAGGGCCTCACTAAGCAGCTGAGGCTGGCTGTGAACCCGGATTCTCCAGTCTCAGCCTCCCAAATGCTGGGATTACAAGTGTGCGCCACCACACCTGGCTTCAAAAATTTGATAGTTCTGAAATTTGAGGCCAATATCAAAGCTTCATCCTATGAAGACATGTGAAAAAAAACTCTATCAATAATGGTTTTAGCGGGAGGCTCTATTAGTGTAGTCCAATTTGCTTACATTATAGATTTGTACATTATGTGAAGATGAAGATTTGTTAAATAACTCATAATTTCTTTTGAATGAAGTCTAAAATAATCCCCAAGTTCAAAATCAAAATATGGCTTTGCTTTCTCTGAAGTGGGTTGGTTTACTGTGGACTGAAATTCAGCAGAATTTAAAGGTGTGTGTGTGTGTGATCCTCCTGTCTCAGTCTCCCAAGTACTGGAATTACAGATGTGTGCCACCATGCCTGGCTAAAGGAGGATTTCTGATGGAATTAAGGTTTAATATGTAGAATTTCTTTCAGACTTAGCAGGATATGGTGGTGCATGCCTGTAATCTAAGTACTTGGGAGGCTGAGACAGGAGGATCACAGGTTTGAGACCAACCTTAGAAACTTAGTTCAACCCTTAGCAACTAAGTAGGACCCTGTTTCAAAATAAATAATAATAATAATAATAATAATAATAATAATAATAAAATAAATAAATTGGGTTCAATCCTCAATACCAAAGGGGAAAAAAAGGTCTTTTAAACTTATTCTTTTCCCCAAATACTTAGCATGTAGTCATTTTTAATGTATGGTCGGAGGAGGATTGCTTATCTTCAGGCTTTTCCCAGTTTATCCATGCTGTAGCCTAATCATTCCAAATGAAGCGCAGCTCATTATCCAAGATGCCTTCCATTGGGGAAGTGCTCCCACACTGTGTAGTGATAGCTCCTCTGGCCTGTCTAAATATTGACATATTGCTTGCCTCTTATATAAATTACTGAGAATGAAATGAAAAGAAATACAAGATTTTTTTCGCACCATCTTTCCCAACACTCTTTAAACATTAGAACTACTTCTGTGTGGGGTTCAGGTTTATCATCAGTAATACTTTTTGCAGAAACTAAATGGCTTAAGCAGGTTACCATCATAAAAAGGATAATTTTTATTTTGCTTATGTGAGTGCTACCCATTGTGATGAATTGTAAACTTGTAGGTCATATTTCTGGAGAAACAGAAGTCTAGCGAAATGTCATACACGGAACATTGGGTAACAGTCTCTCTGATATCTGATTTGCTTCTAGTGAAACTGTATTGATCCTTTCAGAGTAAAATAGTGCTCTCAGGATTCAGCACCTGCTGCCTCTGAATGCCAACAGAGCAATACTCCTCTGGGATCAGCTGCTATGACTAAGGGAAGGAAAGGGAAGAAAAACACTATGGGGCTATAATGATGATTGAAGGAAGATGAAAACATGCAACTTAGACAATCAGCTTAGAAGGCTCCTGGAGTCGCCTCAGCAGGCACAGAGAGGCACCAATGGCCTTGATTCCCTATTTTCAAATTCGTCTCTACTTTTGTAATTTATAAAGATTACTGTATTTATTTAAAGTATGTTTCTAACAAGAGGGACGCCGGTATAATGAGGAGAGAGACCAGTGGAATAGTGGAAGAGGATTGGAGAGGGAGGCGGGGAGGGGAAGAGCAAGGCTTGAGGAAGGAAACAGATCAAAGAAGGTTGTGTTCATACATGAAGGTATCACTGCCAATCTCAGGAGGAAGATGTGGGATGGATGTGGAGGAAAATACAACTAGTGGGGTGTGCATTATAACTATATCACCTTGAATGTCACTGCAATATAAAATTGCAGTGCACAATAAAAGTATAAAAATTAAAATAAATGGATTTCTAACATTGCCAAGAGTATTTTTGCCATAGGTAAGAAATGCCAAAAATATATGTATTTACATTTTCAAAATCAATAAAGATTTACAAAACATCTGTTATATCCTGATGATAAAGAGGTGAATAAGAAAGATGGTCACTGTCCCCGAAGGCTCCCAGTCTAGACAACAGTTATTTTCAAGTATAAATAGTCTATATTGTGACTATATTGTACTATATTGTGAGCACCAGACTGTGGGAAAACTGAACATAATCAGATAAGGTAATTAATTCCTTCTCTACTGCCTAGGGAGTTTTCTTTAGATTTTTTTTTTTTATATTTTAAATTGTCCATAAAAACGCACCGGAATTATGCTGGTGTGGGTTGGTAAGTTTCCCCCAAGGCTGATGTGTTGAAGGCTTGGTCCCCAGCTCATGTTGCTGTTGGGTTGTGGTGGAGCCTTTAAGAGGTGGGGCCTCGTGGAAGGAAGTTAGGTCCCTGGGAGTGTGCCCTTAAAGGGGATGTTGGGATCTCAGCCCTTCCTGTCTCTTTACTTCCTGCTCACCATGAGATGAGCGGATTCGGTTACCACGTGCTCCCTCCGTGCCACGGGCCCCCAAGGTATGGGGCCAACCAAACATAAACTGAAACTTGTAAAGCAGTGAGCTCAAATTTATCTTTCCTCTTTATAAAAAGTTGCTTATCCCAGGTATTTTGTTCTAGTAATGGAAAGCTGACCAACACATATGCCTAATAGAAAAGGAGTTCCAGGCCAAAGAAGCAACAAAAGGAATACTATTATTTATTCTTGTTGAAATATTGTTTCCTTTCCCTTTCATATGCTTTCAACAAAAAGTTCCAAATTCAAATGCCAGGTGATATAATCAGGGACACCTATTCAAATCATTCTGAAATTTAACTTAATTATACTTTGAAAAGAAACTCATCCTTATCATAAATGGAAAACCATTATATATGTTACAAATAGTAATAGTAAAAATATACACAATGAAAACCAAGATAATTTATTTTGAAAATAATAAAATTCAGATATCAGTAAATCCAGTTTCTAAAATGCATACTAAAAGGAGAAGAATGGAATTACTTATGAGCTGTCACTAATAAATTATATTTAGCTTAATGTCTCTTAATTTCATAGAAAAATTATATTAAACTCAATAAGACAATTCTAGCTTTTTAAAATATTAATGAGCATAAAGAGTCCCAGATCCCATTATTCTAAACCAAATTTGTTTGATAATCTTTATTCAACAGAATTTTGTTTTGAGGAGCTTGCTGAAGTTGAGTCCAGAAAGTACTGTTTTATGACAATCTATTTATTTGGTAATGTTCTCAAAATGTTTTTTTCTACTTACTGATGCCTTCAGGCTAAGGGAAAAAAGCTTATTATAAAAAATTTATATTATCTTTCTTGTGTCTCTTCATAATATTAAGAATATTTTCAGGCAGTTCATAAGGTGTTCATGACCAGGTCACTCAAAGCAGCAAGAACCCAGCACACCATCATCGGGAAGTGTGACCATATTTCCAATGATGTCATAACCTTCATTTAATATTGTTATAGGAAACTGGTGCATTCCAGATAGTGATTACTGATGGTGAAATTACATCTGCAAAATGCCAAGCCAGTGTAAATTAAGCTTCTGATATTTCATGTTGAATGTTTTGTCCAGAAAACCTGGAATATCTTGATACTCGAGTAGATACTTCAGTCCTTTAGTAAGGACTTTCTGTCCAAAAGTCAGAATGGAACAATAAATGCTTGTAGACACCACTCTTATCTGTTAAAACCAGAAGAAAAAAGTTACAATCCAGTGGCCTATGCCTCAACATGATTGGCAATCTTAATAT
Source organism: Graphiurus murinus (assembly GCA_004027655.1). Lineage (NCBI taxonomy): Eukaryota > Metazoa > Chordata > Mammalia > Rodentia > Gliridae > Graphiurus > Graphiurus murinus. Next base: position 5,183 of record PVLC010021332.1, read on the forward strand.
TATGAAGTAACCTAGTATTTTTCTCAAAATTTCAAGGCTATCTTGGGTGGTAAGGTCTTCCCCCTGTGGGATAAGTAACTTTAGTTTCAAAAATTTATATAACTTAAGTTCATTTTCAGAATCATCATGGCTTTAGCCTTATGGTCTATTTTTTATTATGCAATTATATTCTCCTTGTAAATAGTTATGGTAGAACATTTAAATACACCAATTGAATATGTTCAAATACTGGGAATAAGGGGTTTTACTAGGATATGTATTACCATTTTCTATATCCCTATCTTTGTCTCTACTTCTTTATTGCTATCTCTATATCATTATCTATCATATATATGATGAGCTTGTAATATCTACATTTGTTCTTATCATCTGTTTCAGGATCGAGGCAGGTCCAGATTTACAACTTAGAGCAATGAGGTTGTCACCTCCTTGGCGATGGAGAGGAAAAGAATTGCAAAGGGGACTGATGAGCTCATACTCCACTAGAAACCAATGCGTCTGCATATTTATCTGGTGAAAGAACATTAAAAAACAACTTATCCACTCCTCTCATTTTCTAAATAAGAAAACAGTCTAAAACCTCAGTGGTAGTTGGAACTGGTGTGGTACAAAGGGTCACACTACATGCTGTGTGGTTTTCACCATCCTTTAACGTCATTTATTTCTGAAAGTTGGGTTCCTTCCCTCTATGCTAGTACTGGCTGAACATAATTCACAAAGTTACTGTGATGATTAAGTGACAAAGTAGATGATGAAAGAACTTTTTGCAGAAACAATATTGCCCTGGCATTGGAGGGTACTCCTGACAGCAAGCCTGGAGGCTGAAGCACAGGTCTGCCTTTGCTACACCTTTTCCTCTTCACTGAACGCAGGTGCTTATATAGTAAGCTTTGTGATGTTTAATGTCATCCTTCTCACAGTGCCCATTAATTAGGGTCCTCTGAGGTGATATGACAATGTTCTTTAGGGCAAGTGTGGTCATCATGAATATTGAAATCTTTTTTTTTGTTTTTGTTTTTGTGTGTGTGTATATGTTATTGGTGATTGAATCAAGGGCATGCTACCTCTGAGCTAATACCCCCAGAAGCTCTATTTTTTATTATTTATTTTGAAACAGGGTCTCACTAAGTTGCAGATGGCCTCACTAAGTAACTGAGGTTGGCCACAAACTTGTGATCCTCCAGTCTCAGCCTCCCAAGTACTGGGATTACAAGTGTGTGCCACCACGCCCAGCTGAAATAATTCTCAATAGTAAAAAAGTACTTCCTTAGGCAGTTGTATTTTACTTTGGATTTAATTAGTGCACTTAGTAGTTGATTTACTCATTCTTTTTGTCAAGGACAGTACTGCTTGAGAGCAATATTCTCCCGTTCAAGTTTGGGTCATGATCTCAAAAGACACAATCTCAAATGCTATAATTAATTTTCAATGTCAAAATTCTCAAAGATTGAAATCCCTAAAGTGTAAAATCCCCCCAAATCAAAACATCAGAATATAATTCCAGAAAAAATATTTTCAAAGATCTTTAAAAGACATTTCTTTACAGTTTATTTGAGAAATAAGCAAAAAACACAACAGAATACTTCATAGGTCACTTTACACAATAAAGTAGGCAATAATAAGATACATATTTTTGTAATCATAAACACTCAGGTGTACTAATGATAGTAGTATAACAGTTATGAGCAAGCCATATTAAGAAATAAATAGTTATGCAGAAAAATGGAAATAAACCCCATTTTCTCACCCAGCACAATAGTCAATTCAAGATAGATTAAAGACCCGGAAATCAGACCAGAGACCTTGCAGTCACTTGAAGAGGGTAAAGGTCCAACACTTCAACACATAGGCGCATGTGAAAACTTCCTCAACAAGATTCTAAAAGCAAAATCAACTCAAAGGAAGATCAATACATGGGATTGCATTAAACTTAAGAGCTTCTGTGCAGCAAAGGAAACTATCAAGAACCTCAACAGAGAGCCTACAGAGTGGGAGAAGATCTTTGCCAGCTACTCTTCTGATAGAGGTCTAATATCTAGGATATACAGAGAACTCAAGAAACTCACAGCTAAGAAAACAAACAACCCAATCAAAAAAGGGCAAAGGATCTAAATAGACACTTCACAAAAGAAGAAATACAAATGGCCAACAAATGAATGAGGAAATGTTCTACATCATTAGCAATCAGAGAGATGCAACTCAAAACTACCTTGAGATTTTACCTAACTCCAACCTGTTGTCTTCTGTTCACCAAGTTTCTTCCCTCTATAACAGTCACTTGATTTCTACTTAATTAGTTAATTAATTAATACATCAAATTCTACAAAAAAGATGTTTCCCAGTTACAAGACTGAAAAAGTGAACAGGCACGGATGAAGCAGCAGGTGGCAGAGGTGAGAAGCAGCTGTGGGGGTGGATGGAAATGGTAACAGAGACCATTATTAGGCACAGGTATGGAGAATATTTCCAGAGGAAAACGATGTGTATTTTTGTCTGACTTTGAAATGTACAGCATGCCTTTCCCTTTTTCTTTTTAGTTAAATATAAGTAATGAAGGAGAAGAAACAAAGTACTGAGTTTGTGATATGAATCTCACTATGCCCAAATTCTCTTCTGCTGCTTCTGCTAAATGAAACCCCTTTAAAAATCTTCATGTCCACATTCCCTATCCTATAATCAGTGGAATTGTTGCAACATGCTCTGAGCACCGCAGATTCTCTTCTGACAGGCTCCTGGAGCAGCAACTGCCCAAAGCAGTTTGGACCATTCTAGTGGCAGCCAGTATCAGCTGGGCGACCATGATGAGACTGCAGACAAAATTCAACTTTTATTTCTTTGTGGTAGAATAGGGAGATAAGTAAAGATAAATTCATGGTGATGGAAAATTAGCAAACTAATCTCTATTGAGCAGTGACTGTGATAGTCAGCTCTCCATCACTGTAAGAAATCACTGTGAGCTTGAGAAAATAAACTTTTAAGAAGAAGTGTTTATTTTGGCTCACAGTTTCGGAGGTTTCAGTCCAAGGTGGATCGGCCTGTTACTCTGGGCCTGTGGTGAGGCAGCATATCATGGTGGGAGTACAGGGCACAGGCAATTGCTCACCTCATGGCAGCTGGGAGGCATAAAGGAGAGAAAGGGACTGGGGTTCTGGCATCTCCTTCAAGGGCATGCCCCAGTCACCTAACTTCCTCCCTCCGGACCCCACCTCTTAAAGATCCTACCACCTCCCAGTAGCACAACCCTGGCAACCCAGCCTTCAACACATGGGTCACTTATTCAAGCCACAGCAGTTACTAAATGCTAAAAAAGGTGAGGTAGGTATTTAAGCCGATCCTTGACCATGTAACTGAGGAGTGCACCAAAAACTATGAAAGGACAAAGACTAGACTGTCTGGAAAAAAATCCTGAAAAGAAAGAAGCGCTCCTAGATATGGGAGACTTGGCTGTAAAGTAATGGAAAGTTAAGATGCTTCTCTTCCTATAGTGTGTCAATCAAATGGGAAGCTTCTAAGTAATAGAGGCATAGAGAAAGACAAACGTGGAGGTGAATATTGAGGCTGCTCTGGACGGAACTATTATGCTATGTGAGATCTGCCCATCTCAGAAAGTCAGCAGTCCTATGTTTCCTCTCATATGGGAAGCTAAAGAGAAAGTAGGAAACAAAAGAGACTTCATGATAAGAAGGAGTGATACCAGTAGACTAGTGGAAGGGGAAGAGGAAAAGGAGGCTTCAGGAAGGAAACAGATCAAATAATGTTATGTCCATAGATGAAGGTATCACTAACAATATTACTAGTATGTATGTGGAGGGGGAGGGGAGGAGCAGGATAGAGTTAGGAGGGAACCACACCAAAAGATGGATGAACGTAAAAATGTACCACTTTGAATCTCACTACAATGTGTAGTTACAGTACACCAACAAAATTCTAAAAAATAGAATTGAAAATGTTCATCTAAGTATGAATCAGGACCGCTCCAGACTGACTGGAGTATTATATTGAGCACAGACACACTGTTATACAACTAAATCAAATAACCAATTTTCCTTGTTCTAATCCCTCATTCAGCAAGGCCCTTTCTATTTAGTTTGCTTTCCTTGCGTGAAGCTTACCTTAAGGGAGAGGATGCAGCCAACAGGTTCACATGAAAGAGAGCTCTCATTAAAACTCAGATTGAGCATGGCAACCATAGTTAACAGTACTGCACTGTACACTTGTGATTTCCAAAGAAATCAGATGTCAGATGTTCTTCACACATGTGCAAAGGTAACAAGCCGATGTGATAGATATGCTAATTAGCTTGGTTGCAATAATCATTTCACAATGTATATAAGGCATTAAAGCATCCTTTATAGACCTCAAAGATATACAACTTTTATATGTCAACTGTATTCTATTAAAGCTGTAAAAATGAATTTTAAGAAGTAGGAGAAGCCAGGCTTGGTGGTGCATGCCTGTACTTGGGAGGCTGAGATGGAAGGATCACAGGTTTGAGGCCAGCTTCAGCAACTTGGCAAGGCCCTCAGCAACTTAGCAAGACCATTTCAAAACAAAAAATAAAATAGGGCTGGGATGTAGCTTAGAGTTAGAACTTCCCTGGGTTCAATCCCCAGTAAAAAAAACAAAAACAAAAAATAAACAAACAAAAACAAACTAGGGAAGACTCCCTACTGTACAACATTGTATACTCGGCTTTACTGTGTTTTCATAGTTTCATTCAGAATTGCTGAGGTCAATCTACTCTGGGACCCCATGAGGTTTTAATCTGACAATAGAAGAACCTATGAGGTCAAAGCACCTATGAATGCCTGATGGGGCAGCTAGCAAGGATTATCCTGGAGACACCTCTTTTATTTCACTCCTTTCATCATCTGTTATTTATATCTGTATTATTTTCTCCATTTTACAGATGAAGAAGAAACGTAAACTTAGAACATCTATTAAATCTTACCTGGATAGCAAGTGACAAAGTCTATTTAGTCTTAGCTAACCATAGGTCCTTTCCTCAGTGGTACTGAGATATCCAGAAGCAGCAAGCAGATCCTTGATCTAGTATGAGAAAAGCTCAGTTGTACATTGCAAATATTCATCAGAGAAAACAGAATATATAAGTATCCTAAATTACATAAACATGGGAATAGCTTCATGTTTTAATCCTGTCTAATTTATGTAGTAAATATAAAACTTTTTTTTTTTTTGGTACTGGAGATTGAATCCAGATGTGTTCTACCTCTGAGTTACATACCTAATCCATTTTTGAATTTTTTAGTTTTGCAATAAGGTCTCATTAAGATGCTAAGGCTGGTCTCAAACCTGTGATCCTCCCATTTTAGCCTCCCGAGTACTGGGATTACTGGCACAAACCACCATACTTGTCTTAAGTTCTACTTCTTACATTTATATTTTCTAGGAAAGTGATCAAAGTAAAGCCTTACTCCCAAGTGTACTTGATTAGAGTGAGGAGCACAAAATAATAAACACTTAACATTAGAGCATATTACTTTACATAATAATGTTTTCATCCACATTATTTTCCTTGTTCCTCCAAATAAACTTCCATATGAGATAGGGTTGATTTTTTAAATCTTCATTTTACATTGTGAAAACTCAGTTTCAATGGTTCGAACTGGTCTCACACCCTTTACAACATCTTGGATATGGAATCTGGTACATCATCTGCTAGTAGGACTTTGACTTGCGTCTGGCATTACCTTATCATTGGCTGTTGCTTTCTGCTGTGTCTCTGCGACTGAGGGACTGCAGGTTTAGTCCTTTTCTGAATTCTTCCCTGATCTAATGTTTGCTGAGACTCATCCTCTATTTAAGCCCTTGTCCTCTACCTCTTTGTGTGACAAGTCTCTGGGCTTTGTCATTCCCATTTCTGTTCTCTTCAGCTGTCTGGAAAATAGTGTGTCTTCCCAATAGATGAAGAAATCAAGCCTTTCCTGAGAAGTTAATTAAACTTTCTAGGGCTACACTCCTAGTAGATGGCAGGATTAGAATTTTAACTTTTGTCTCTCTGACACCAAATTGTATATTTTTCCCACTAAACTGTAAATTATAGTTATGTTTTAAGTGCTGAAACTGACTGCACAAAGCTTTGTATTAAATCTAATAGCAATGCTTCCCTAGCCCACACAAATCCTCAACTACAACTTTTCCCTGTCAAAGACACGGAACAGTAGGGTTTAGTAAATTGTCAAAGCGACATTTTAAATTGGGTCTAAGGATTGTTTACATTCTTGCTAGTTGTTCCTCATGACTTTGGAAGATCATCACAGCAGGGACTATTTTTACATTTTTGCCAAATACAGTCAAACAGCACATACAGTGCAGATAGCCCTACTGCTAAAGGCATATTCAGTTACAATGAGACGTTGTTTGCAAATCAATTCTATCAATGAGTTTCCCCTGACACTTAAGTTTTCTTTTGTAAA
>PVLC010021332.1:11719-28214 GCA_004027655.1 Graphiurus murinus
GTACTGGGAATTGAACTCAGGGGCATTCTACCTCCGAGCTATACCCCCAGCCCTATTTTTTATTCTTTATTTTGAAACCGAGTCTCACTAAGTTGCGGAGTGCCTCACTAGGTAGCTGAGGCTGGCCGCAAACCCGGATCCTCCGGTCTCAGCCTCCCGAATGCTGGGATTACAAGCGTGCGCCACCACGCCCGGCTTTTTGTAAATCTTTAAACATTTTAAAGTGTTGGCAATACCACTTTTGGAATTCTATATTAAAGAAAAAGGTATCTCCTTCAAATATCTTTTTAATTCAAAAGAAGTTTGACCCCATCCCATTTGAGAAGTTTGATTCCGCTTGTGATTGGCTCCATGTTAAACCAATTTAGTTTAGATTAATTTTGTGCTTTGGAAAGCCATAGAAAAAAAGAGTTAGTTCATTCATTATTGTAGCACAAACACATTTCACATGAGTAAGTAAAACAGTCTTAATATAACAATCCCCTGGGAGCAAAGTTTGGCGTGTTTAGCAAATGCAACTTTTATAAATCAAGCAGAGAAAAAGTTCCTGAGCAGAGAGTATGAATTACTGCTTCTCTTCACTCCACTTAGTAGAAGCTGAACAAGGCCATTCTTTGGCTAAGCTGTCTATTAGATTTTATTTTCTGAGAGGACAAATACTTTAGGGGATGCTTTGATAGCTTGTTCTGTTCATATATGGTCTGTGGGCCATTTTTTTGTAGGGAGTTTCATAAACATATTTTGTTTGTAACCAGGCATTTAATTATAACCCTGATAGCTCTAAGTTGTGAAATGAAAAGTTTGCCCCTTGTTAATGGCATTTCTTAAAATGGTATATTTGATTTCATTAAGAATAGTTGATAGTAGTGATTATTACCCAAGAGATAACTTAAGGGTGTGGTCAAAAGCATGAGTTCTGGAACAACACTATTGGGTTCTGGAATTTATAAGTTGTGTGTTATTAGGCAAGTTATCCATTTGTGCCTCATTTAAAAAATCTGTAAATTGAGCAAATGCCAGGAACTATTTCATAGATTTATTGTGAAAAGTGTGTACTAACAAGAGAAAAAGATTTGGAATGTAGCTTGGAATATCATTGTTACAGTTTGGAGCTGGAATATTCCTCAGGGGCTCATGTGTTCAAAGTGTGGTCCCCGGTGCAGCAATGTTCAGAGGTGGCTTTTGAAAAGTGATTGACTCACGAGGGCGCTGACCTTCTCAGTGGGTTAATCCATTGATGGGACCAATGATGGACTCTTGGGAGCTGGTGGGAACAGCTGGAGGAGGAGCCCAGTTGGAAAAAAGCAGGTTCTGGGGGATGTGCTCTAGAAGGGTATGTCTTGTCCCCAGTCCCTCCTCCTCCCACCCCTCCAGTGCTTCCTGGCCACCTGGAGTAACTTTGCTCCACCAGGTATACCCTGTCAAGAAGGCCCAGAAACAAAAGTTGATTTTTCTCAGGTATTTTGTCACAGTGACAAAATAGTGACTAACAATAATAAACACTCAAAAAGTGTTAATTATTCTTATAGATGAGTTTGCTAGATTAATATAACCACATCAAAACCCAATAGAGTAGTGAACTAACAAGCAAATGATATATTGGACTACTGGGTACCCATTAAACTGTTTTTGTAGCATGTTTCACAAATGTAGGAAATGCTCATGCAAAAATATACAAAAAAAGATATTTATACTGTGTAGTACAATTAAATAACTAAAATATTCTTAAGAACGATTTAAACTAAAGAAAATAGAAGGTTAATGCTTTTAATCAAAGGTATGTGGAATAATAAATGATTGTTGTCTTTGTTATACTAATTTATATTTTCCAATTGTCTATATTGTGCAGGGATTCCTCCTAGTATCAGGAAACAGACAAATCTGCAAGAGTACTCTAAAACCATTTAATGCAGATTATTGATAAACAATGAATCTAATAGACCATAAATACCAGACAAAAGAAAATACTCAATAACTATTTCATGAATATACAATCTGTACTATGTTCTATATGAATTCTTAGGTTAAAAAATGAAATTAAACTGGCCGTGGTGGTGTACTCCTGTAATCTCAGTACTTGGGAGGCTGAGACAGGAGGATTGAAATTTGATGACAGCCTCAGCAAGTAGTGAGACTCTCATCAACCTAGCAAGAATGCTGTTTCCAAATAGGAAATAAAATTGGGCTGGGGGTGTAGCTTGAAGGTAGAATGCCTCTGGGTTCAATCCTCAGTAACACACACACACACACACACACAAAATTAAATACTGAATAAGATGAATTAATCTTGTGCTAGATGTACACCATATTACAATGAACTTGTCTTAAACTGTGTAGTTTGCCCCTTGATCTTGTTTTTTTTTCTCCCTTCTTGCTTATAGATTTAGTAGTCTAGTAACAAAGTCGAAAATAATCCGTCCCCAAAGCTGGAATAATTCTTAGGGCTGTACTGTTAATTAATTTTATATTAATTAAAATGGCTCAAAAATTTAAAAACCCAATTCCTGTCACACTGGTCATGTTGCAGGTGTACAACAGCCACATGTGAATAAGGGCTACCCTAATACTTAACATTTCCAACTTTGCAGAAAGTCCTGTTGGATAGTGCTGAATGGGGGTTTGGTATTGTATCCACTCTAGTTAATTCTAAAATATACTTAGTATAAGTAGCTTCTAACTTTCAAATAAGATGCATTGAAAAAGCTCATTTTTAAATTGCTGGGCTCTTTGAGTAAAACTCCCTCTGGACCAATTATATTAAGATTATGGCAGCACACAGCATATGAAGAGACAAAGGGCTAGCAAAGACAAGATAATGTTAAAGCTTGTTAGAAATGAAAACTATGAAAAAGTGCTTGGTTTTGCTTATCTAGATGGAAAGATTAAAATAATGATCAGATACAATGCTGATGAGTGTGCAGTAGGCAAGTGTTTATGAGTGTGTAAGTTGGTAAAAATTATCTGTCAAGTAACTTGGCAATGGGTATTAGAAGTCTTAAAATAATTTGTACTCTGGGCTCTGTAATTTAATTTGTAAGTCTCAAAAAAAAAATGGAGATGCTTCCAAGATTCAGTAGAAGGTACTCCTAACAGCATTAATTATAATAATTGGAAACAATCTAAGTGCCTCACAGTTGGGAAAGGTTAGGCCAATTATTATTATTATTATTATTATTATTATTAATATTTTATTTTATTTTATTTTTGCGGTACTGGGGATTGAACTCAGGGGCATTCTACCTCCAAGGTATACCCTCAGTCCTATTTTTCATTCTCTATCTTGAAACCGGGTCTCACTAAGTTGCGGAGGGACTCACTAGGTAGCTGAGGCTGGCTGCAAACCTGGATCCTCTGGTCTCAGTCTCCCAAATGCTGGGATTACAAGTGTGTGCCATCACACCCGGTTGGGTTAGATCAATTATGACTTTGATGTATCGGAATGCTACATATCTATTAACATATAAACAGTATTTTTTTTTTGGTTCTGATGGATGGTATTTCAGAGAAACTACCTCCAATCTCCCCTTAAAATTCACTGACAAATTTTTTTGGGTCTCAAAAAGTTCTCAAAAAGACCTTTTGCTCAAAAAGTTCTCTTTGTCACTTAAATTATTGTGGTAGATTGTTTCATTGGCAACATAATTGCTGTCCCTGTCTATTGGACCATTTCCTAGCAGGAGTCTCTCTGCTCATGTGTCCCTACAGAATAAATATACTTTCCTCGATGTTGTCACACTGGGCCACATTTGTACCAGCTGGAAATGATGGGACCACTTCAGAGGGTCAAGCACTGTCACACAGTCTGTTTTGGTCAGCCCCTGAGGGCATGAAAGGATGATACGTCTTTAAATGCCACTGCCATGTTATTATTGGTATGTTGTGAGTGCTGGTCTTGCAGTGTTTGAATTTGCTATAACAATACCAAAATGTCTTGCCTCATCTCTTCTGGGCCAAGGGTATTTGTGCTGCAGAAGCTCAGCTACAGGGTAAACATGCTGGTTTTGTTTTGGTATGCATCTGACTTCCTTTTGGAAGTGCTCTTTCTCTCTCTTCAATGAAGGTTTTCCATGGTGGTGACATTCATAGATTCTTGCCTCCTCACACTGGAGTCAGCACATGTTCCAGGACCAGCCTTCATCCTGCTCCATTCCTTTCTGCCCTGAGATTGGTCTGAGGATGAACATGTGGCCACAGTCTTTTTCTAGAGCTTTTCATCTTCTAGCTGATGTAAAACGCGATTTTTCTTATGAGATGTTGGAGCTAGAACAGCAGGCAGCTGGAGCTACTTGGGAAGTTTCCCTGCCATGTGAAGATAGCCCCCACATGGTTAAGTTCTTAAGGCTATACACATGGCACAAAGAACACCATGTCAAGATAATTAGGGCGAAAAAAAAAAAAAAGTCACAGAAAAATTGGAGTAGACCGAAAAGGATTAAGAGAACAGGAAAGAGGGAGAAAAAATAGCTATGAACTCCAAAACTCAGGCCTGCCCGAACACCACACCACTTGTCTGTTCCTTGTTTACATCAACTAAGCAGTCTTTCTTCATCTCAGGCTGGGGTGTGTGTCAAGTTTTTGTCCCCTTATAACTAAAGACGTCACTAATACACGTGCTGAAGCCACACACCTCCAACCTACATCCTCAGCCCTTTTTGTTTTTTATTTTGAAACAGAGTCTAAGTTGCCAAGGCTCTTACTAAGATGCCGAGGCTGGCCTTTCAACTCCTCCTGTCTCAGCCTCCCAAGTACTGAGATTACAGGCATGCACCACTATGCCGGATTCTGACGGAATTTAATAGACTTCTTTGTTCCTTTCTCTTTTTTAGGATCAAGAATATTATGAGGGGATGTGGATCACAAGATGACCCGAGGGACAACCTACAAATACTCTCTAATCCAAATTCCAAATCTATTCATTTTCAGGGATTTTTTCTCCTCAAATTTTAGTTTATTTCTCCTTGAATGGGGGAATCATTTTTCCAATTTCATTTTTTTTTCTCAAATAAAAACCTTATGTTATTTTCTGCCAAACTTTAACATTTATTTATTTTTGTATTTATTTATTGAGGTACTGAGGATTGAACCCAGAGGCATTATATCTTCGAGCTATACCCTCAGCCTGATTTTATTTCTTATTTAGAAACACGGTCTTACTAGGTTGATGATAGTCTCACGACTTTCTGAGGCTGTCCTTAAAACCTACAATCCTCCTGTCTCAGCCTCCCAAGTACTGGGATTCCAGGTGTGTACTACCATTCCTGGCTATAATCCTTTTTTAAGATGAAAAGTGGACTTTAACACACTTAGCAGCAACAGTTTCCATGAGTCCATAGAAATGGAGAGAAAAGAGGTAGAAAGTTTACTTTTAAAGAATAATATTGGGTAATGAGTATATGATTAATAACAAGTACAAAATCTCCTTTTTACAACTCTTCCTATAATAATTTATTTAGTCAAGGATCAACAGTGTACTTTCACAAATATATCAAAGTCAATCACTAAACTGAACCTGAGAAGGAGGGAGGGCGAGGAAGTGGGGTGGGAATTGGGGAAGGGTTAAATGAGAAATGTGTGCATGTATACCTTTACCAGTTTGTACCTAACAAAGATGTATGATTACAATGTACCAATTAAAAAAATAAAAATATTAAAAAAGAAACAATAATTGGCATTTCATAAACTTATAATAAAAATTTGCCTTCATAAAAAAAGAAATTGAGAGGTTGAGAGACAATAAGATCACTGTTTAATTTTTTTAATTTATACTTTTGTTTTTCATTGTTTTTTAAGACAAACTTGTTTTCTTAATGAACACACGATAAACAAACTCAATTAAAAATATGTCCACTCCTTAGAGAATTTAGATGCATACCACAAGAAACATTTTTAAAAAGTCAGAATCTTGTTCTATGAAGAACTTTCTTTTGCTGTCGTTATAAACGCTAACCATATGAATAGCATTTTCTTTTTTGTTGTTGATGTGCTTCTCTCTCCCACTGGCAAGGAAATGGCCTAAGAGGGGGCCATTTTGAGTAAGATAGAATTCTTATAGCTTTTTCTGAAAAGTTTGGCAGAATGAATAGAAAGTCAAACGCAATGAGTAGGCATTCCCAATTTTTCCAATGGTCACTGAAAAGAGATACACATTTACATGAAAGAGTGCTGTATTTGTATCTAGCACCTGCAGAAAATCCCCTTTGTGTGAAAGTGTCCAATATCAAATTGCCTCCCATTCCCCAACATCCCATACAATACACAAACCTATTGGAATATATTGTGAAGTTTAGTTTTATATTTTCTTACCTCATATTTAAGAAATATGTCATATGCCCATATTAAAGTTGATGGTCTTACTGACATACACAGTATATGCAATATGATTCTGCATTTCTGATATGAGATCTTCAGTAAGAAGCACAAAGAACAAGGTGACTCAGTGAGGGGGAAGGATTCTAAATGATTTTTTGTGTATAAATGAAGATATTCTGGAAAACATCCCCAGCTTATGATTTGAGCATTTTAGACATGTCCAACTTTCCTGTTTCAATGGAGTTTGTACCATGGTGATTTTCCACTAGGCATTTTGAGGTAAATAAGCACTGGACTCATTTGCTGCTCTATTTATGTCAAACATTTGCTTTTGTCAAACATCAGTCTGTATTCAGAAAAAAAGAACTGAATACATGTTGTTTTCAACGCATACGGCTAGTGATGGTATAACCTTTAAGAACCCACACCACTGAACATCCAATTAAAGAGAATGATTGACTTAATAAGACTCTGGGGAAAACATTTCCGCCTCTGGATTGCAAAAAGGTCTTCAACAATAACAGGGCAAATAGTCCCAGGTCTCTGTGACCTGAAAAGTCTAATTAAGCCAAAGAATTATTAGTGAGTCTTGGAGAAATCTGAGGCCATTGGACTTAGTGATTTAGTGGTGATGCCTTTGTCACTGGGTCAGAGAATGTGGCTTCTGGGTTAGTGTTCATTTGGAAGTGTCCCAACATTGGTGGCACTAGCTGTGAGAATTCTTCTATGTCCTGAATATTCTAGGGCAAGGACGTACTCTTCTTTTCAAATAGCTCTAAAATGAACACATTTTGTGATGTCTTCAACTGTTTGGAAGTTAAATGACAAAGTCTAAATAAAGTAAAAGGGCAATGAAAACTTAGGGACTGAAAAGCAGTGGTCCCATTGAGAATTAGATTTATAGTATATGAAATGTGGGATAAATAGTTTTCTTTCCTAGGCGATATATATATATCATATATATATATATATATATTTTTTTTTTTCCGGTACTGGGGATTGAACTCAGGGGCATTCTACCTCGGAGCTACACCCCCAGCCCTATTTTTTTCATTCTTAATTTTGAAACCGGGTCTCACTAAGTTGCAGAGTGCCTCACTAGGTAGCTGAGGCTGGCCTCAAACCGGGATCCTCCGGTCTCAGCCTCCCAAATGCTGGGATTACAAGCGTGCGCCACCACGCCTGGCTCCCTCCTAGGTTATATTTTAAAAATCGGTAAATAGTATGCTTATTCAGAGGAGATATCTAGGAGAGAAAAAGAGGAAAGAAGGAAGAGAGGGGAGAGGGAGAGCGAATTTAACAGAAAAAGACTTATAACACTATCACAATTAAACCTATACTTCCCTCTGGTGGCCAAATTTGAAAACATGTGTACACAGATGATTCAATTGACAGATTATTTAATAAACATTAATAATGGAATGTAAGGCAACCAGATACCTCATTTTGTGTGAATATTTCACTTTAACCAGCTCATCTGACTACATCTCCCCTAGTCATTAAAATCAAATGATCTTTCTTGGAGACATGCCAATCTTAGAACCTCTTCACATTACTACCTATGACAGGGACTATAAGCAACAAGTTGTACTGAATGATACTATTTATGTACTTGGGACTTGGGTCTTCATCTATGTTACAGTTTCTGCAAAACTAATAGGATATGATATTTTCCTGGGTGTCTTAGACTATTTTGAGAAAGTAGACTATGAATTATTTAATGTTAGATTTTCTCTTGCATATTAAAATGGAAAGTTTTAGGAAAAGAGACCTTTATTATTGCCAGAATGTTAAGATTTAGAAGATTAACCAAGAAACCGAGGCTAGTGTTTTTGGTGGTTTCTGTGTACAATATTAGACATGTATTATGGTATTTGTTCTTTATCTGTCCTTATGTATATCTTATTCATTACAGACTCAAGAGACTTAATATTTTTATAGCAAGCTTTCTTGGATGTTAGTTTTTGTACCTGGAAAAAAATTAATGCCTTCATTTGGACATGTTTTTATTGGCTGTTAAATGTTAACATCATCTCAGATAATTTTATATGGAAACCAATAGAGTTTATTTCTACAAATGTACTCCTTATGCTTCAAAGAGAAAACAAAGAAAAATGTCTAAGTAATTTTATTTGGCTACATTCTTATTCTAATCCTGAAATACTCATTAACTAAGGAAGATTTTTATTCAAAGCATAAAACATTCTTTTAACTAAGGAAGATATAACAGGAAATGATAAGCTTTCACTTTTGTTCTTATATGATAGTGAATGAGGATAAAACAGTTTCTCATTATATTTCATACATGGTGCTAATTGGATGTGAGCTATTTTGGAAAGACAGCTATACTGTGAAATTGTAAATTGTCTTGAATTTTAATGTTATGATTTTTTTTTCTCTGTTTCTTTTGATGTGAAATCTAACCATAGGATACAAGATCATTTTAGCATCAAATGCATCAGATGAGGTTTTGAGATTTAGGGGATTTTAATTCACTCATTAAATATTTATCACACACTTGTTTTACTGAAGCATCATGTTGGCTACAGTGAGGAGAACCTGTAAAGGTAAATAGGAAATGTACTGTGAGATGGAGATGCTTGTGGCTTTGAGGAGGGGTAAGAGGGGTTTAGAGATGCTGAAGGTGGGAAAGGGAGGGAGAAGAAATGCACTGTATTGAAGGAGAAACTTTAGATGGGAAGTGAAGGAGCTCAATCCAGAAAATGACATTGGAGAGCGGGCCACGTGGCTGAGATGCAAGCTGACCTCTTGAGAGTGAGGATGTTGTGCCTCTAGTTCCCTCTTCTATGCCTGAGCCATCATACATGGTTGGCATCTACTGAATATTAGAAGGCTGAGTGGAAAACCTTGACTCAAAGTCATGATATCATCTTGTGCTCGCAGTGCGGTCAAGGGAAAGACACACCTGTTTCCTGTGGCTCAGTTCCCTAATCTGTAAGATAGTGTAGAACGGAAGATGGAAATCAGAGGTGTTTATGCACGTGTGAAACAGGAGAGACGAGTTGAGTTGGAGTAGTGACACTAAGCGCAGGTCCTGTGTAGAGTGTGGGGAAGTCTTCATGAGCACAGGAAAGTGTGGGTCAATTTTCAGCAAAGCATGTTGCCAAAATGAGATTTTTCCTATTTTTTAGAATCAGTGTTGTGGTCTCAGAGAGTGGTGAGTGCTCACACTTTAGAACTTAAGAAAAAGAGAAGTGCCGGAACACTTAGAATGTAAAGGGATGACTCCATTAGACCCAGCGTTCATGTCAGGAGCATGTAAAAGCATATTAAATGAAGATGGATGCCATCTGGGATACCATGAAATTATCCCATCAGAATATGCCCATTGCCCATAGACCTAAGCTTCTAAGTTTTTTTTTTTTTTTTGTATTGGGAATGGAACTCAGGGGCCTTATACCTTCTACCTCTGAGCTACATAAGCAGCCATTTTGATTTTTTATTTTGAAATGGGTCTTGTTAAGTTGTTGAGGTTCTTACTAAGTTACCAAGGCTGGTCTTGAACCTGTGTCTTCCTGTCTTAGTCTCCCAAGTATTGGGATTACAGGTATGTGCCACTATGTCCAGCAGATCTAAGCTTTATTTTTGCATATGTTTAGAATTTCTTCAGTTAGCAGGTACCATTTTAAAAATGAGGATGGGTTCGTGGCCAGCCTCAGCTACTTAGTGAGGCTCTCCGCAACTCAGTGAGACCCTGCCTCAAAAATAAAAGAATAAAGTATAGGACTGAGGGTGTAGCTCAGAGGTAGAATGCCCCTGGGATCAATCCCCAGCACCACAAAAAAAAAAAAATAAAAAAAAAAAATAAAAGGAGGATGCTGAGACAGGTTGAAATGTCTTGCAAAGTGATTTGCCTATCAGAGGCAAGACCAGGATCGTTGAATGGCTTTGGCTTATTACCCTATCTGATGCTTCTCTGTAAATTTAAAACCATCCAAGATACCAAAAGTAGGGATGACAAAGCAATTTGAGAGAACAGCAAATTCTTCTCTTTCTATATATTTATAATGAAAATTACATTCCTTTTAAAGAGCCTGGTAGAAGAGGAGAAAGATAGTTAGCAATGGATAAGTGATATGTAGGGTTTTAACCCTCCTAAGGTTCTGTAAGACTTCAGAATTCTAAACTTGCATCTAAATTATTAGAAAAATAAGTCATGTAGCCTTGTGTTTTTTTATCACTACTATAACAAATGATCACAAATTCAATGGCTTATTACAACACAAATGTATTATCTTACATTGTAGTTCAGAAGTCTGCCCCAGGCTAACATCAGGGCATTGGCAGGGATGCATTCCTCTCTGGATGCTCGGAGGCTCGATCTGTTTCCTTGCCTTTTCCAGCTTCTAGAAGCTGCTTAAATTCCTTGATTTGTGGCTCCTTCCTCCATCTTCAAAAAGCCAACATTGGTTCACCCCTCCTCGCTCTCCATCACTCTGGCATCTCTTCCCATCACATATTCTTCTCAGAATCTTGATTTGTTTAAACTTTTATGGATGCTTGAGACTACATCATGACCATTTGGACAGTCCAGGATACTCTGCTTGTCTCAAGGTTCTCGATCACATGCACCAGTCCTTTTTGTATGGAAAGTGAGCCTTCTTTCTCTTTATGTATGTACCAGGATGTACATGTAAACAAAGATCTAAAAGATTTTATGTATGTGCTACACACACACACACACACACACACACACACACACACACACTCTTCCAGGTCACGATTTGTCTCATAGAGTTTCCCATACTCAATATTTTGCAGATTTTATTCCTACGATATTCTTTATCATATTCCTCCTTTCTCTACTTTGTGCATATTGGTAATTACAGGCTGTTAGCCACATCATTTTAGGATTGGGGCTTGTGTCAGGTGATTTGGGGGAGGCTTGAGGAGCAGAGTGCTGGGGCTGACAGGAAGTGGGGCAAACTAATAGCAGTCAGTCCTATTGAGACAGGTGAATATTTGCTTGTTTTATGGCTGAGCAATGTTCATTTTTTTTTTTCTGTGTTCATTTGTAACTACTGAGTGGCCTTGTTTTTGTCTCAATCCATCCTGGTTACAGAGTGGTTGGTCCTGTTTTTGATATCCTGTGAAGTTGTTTATGTTCAACACAAGGACAGCAAGGCTTAGTTTCCCGGGTCTGGCTCTGGCTCCTGAGTATTAGGGACTGCTTTTTTCTTTCTCAACATTCACTCTGAACCCAGCACTTTTTAACTCCTTGGTGTGTGTGTAAGAGGAATGCATGCACATCACCACAACCAAGTCCTGTATGGGGATGTTCATAGTAGTTGAAATATTTCATTAAAAATACAATGGAATATTACTCTTTAATAACAAGTAACAACTATTGGTACATGCAACAAAATATTTGAACTTCAGACACATTACATGTGGAGAAAAGTGCCAAACACCGACCAAATAAATCTTATCATTCCTTCATGTGAACTATAGGACAGGTAAACTATGATGATAGCAGTACAAATAGTGATGACCAGGAGCTGTGTGTGTAAAGGAAGGATAAGGTGACCGCAGAGGCTGGTAGGAGGATTCTGAGGATCATGGAAGCAATGTCTTATAACTGGATCTGTGTTGGTAACAAATGTACAATTTGTAAAACTCTATCAAAGAGTGCATTTATTGCATGTAAATTGTGTCTCCATAGAGAAAATGTGATAGTCAATGAAAATATTTCTGCTTGGTGGAAAACTGCTCCCCAATATCCAACCTTTGTTTCCTATATAGCAGTTTTAAAACTGGAGAAGACAAGAACTACACACACCTCTAGCTACAGACCTAAGTCACTAACAGAAGGCTCATATTTTTCTCTTCCAGTAGTTTGGGGTGGTCTAATTAAAGTTGCTTTCGGAAACAGTCTTGTCTTTCCCAGATATGAATGTAGTGTCACCCCAATTGTTTCTGAGGGGAACAGGGCTGACTCTAATTCTCACCTCTAGAAAAGGGAGCTCTGATTGACAGCTTCTAGGAGAAGGAAGGTGGAGAGAGCCCCACACAAGCCAGGTAAAATGGGCTTTCTGCAGGAAAAGAGGCTTTTCTAGCAAAAAGGCTAAAAACCAAAGAAGAAGATGAAATAATTGAGTGGCTATGCTATGCTATACTTGGGGTGATGCTGTGGAAGTATATCGATGGACATTAAAATATGTCCACAAGATATACAATTCAGTTTTTTTCAGTTTCTGAGTAGAAAACTTCTGAAAGGATCTATATCAGTATATTACAGTTGATCTTAGAAAAGTGTTTTTGAACAATGGTTTTAAATTTTTCTACCTTGAACTTTATTATTTGTTCAGTAATGCATTTTTATTTTTTTAAAGAAACAGGCTGGGTGTGGTGGCACACTCCTTTACTCCTGTAAGCCCAGAACTTGGGAGGTTGAGACAGGAGGATAGCAGGTTGGAGGCCAGGCTCAGCAACTTGGTGAGACCCTCAGCAACTTAGCAAGACCCTGTTCAAAATAAAAAAATAAAATAGGAATAGGGGTGTATGTCTGTCAGAGGTAGAATGGGTTCAAACTCCAGTATCATAAAATAAAATAAAATAAAATAAAGAGGTATCAAATTATTTGTCCAAGCCGGGCATGGTGGCTCACGCTTGTAATCCCAGTACTTGGGAGACTGAGACCAGAGGATCTGGGTTCACAGCCAGCCTCAGCTACTTAGTGAGGCTGTTTGCAACCTAGTGAGACCCTGTTTCAAAATAACGAATAAAAAACAGGACTGGGGATGTAGCTCGGAGGTAGAATGAATGCCCCGAGGTCCGCTCCCCAGTACCACCAAAAAAAGAAAAAAAATTATTTGTCCAAGATTTTACTGATGTGATTTTTATGTTGTTTGCTGATTGTTGCACATTAACCATTACTAACAAAAACATTCTATTTCCTTTGAATGTGATTTTCATTGGAGTGTCCTGTCACACTTGCTTTTGGTCTCACTTCAGATGCTTGCTCTTTTGGGGTGTGAGAGTGCACAGGTAAGCGCCTTCAGATCCAAAGCCCCAAGAGGTCCTCAGATACTCCTGTTTTACGGAAGAGGGACAGGTCTTAGGGAAGATCGTTTGCTTGTACACCTAGCATGCTGATCACACTGCCCCGCACGGTGAGCCCCCTCCAAGTGTTAATACTGTTATCCTACAACTCTTGCATAACATCGGGCCAGTCACACTGTGGGTTTCAAAGTTGCTATGAAAGCAGCATCCTTAACATGTCAGGTGTCTCATCAATGCTGGATAAATGTGATTATCACTGCTATCATCCCATTCAGTTCTCATAACCACCCTCTGAAGTAGGTAACATTGTAATTCCTGTTTATAGATAAGAAAGGCCAGGCTACCTGACTGCCTTTCCTCCAGCACATTACTGGAGTCATTATTGAAAGATTTCCACTCTGTTGATTGGATCCCAGATGGAGACGAAGAAACTTCTGTGTGGATAGATGTCTAAGTGCTGGAAAGGAATTCAAAAGTAATGAAGAAGTGTTTGCTGGATTAGGCAAGAGGCCTTTGCCTGACTTCCTTCTCTACCTCAACAGAGATTTCTAGGAGTAGTTGTTGAAGAGGTAGAACTTCAATGTAACTAAACCAGTGTTCTATTCTTGTTATGTTGTCACCAGAAGTGGGTCCTCAGGGGTTCCTGGAAAGGGGAGATCTTGACTCAGGACAAGTGGGGTTCTGGGCATACATGATAAAAAAGAATTTCAGCATGTACCAGAGACAGATTTAAGAAAGTGTGTACACAGCCAAGCTTCTTGGGATACACAAGAGATACACATTGTGAGGGAGAATGCAGTCTGTCTCCAGAGTGAGGGATGCTTTGGGGGTTCTCATGCTTTGCTTTTAAAGGAAACTTGGTGAGGGTGGGCATGGAAAGGTATGCAGGATGACATCAACCTAGTCCCTTTCAGGGTCCTTAGGCTGATGTGGTCTTTATTTATCTGATCGGGATGACGTTAGAAATTTCCCTAAATTACAGGTTTCTTAAAAATGTCATATCTATCTTTACTTCATCTGTTTATTGGTGGGCTACTACCAGAGTGCAAAGTAATTTTCAAAAGTGAGTGAATTTATGGTAAATTTAAGATTTACAGACTTGACAAAAATGTGGGAGTCAGCCGGACGTGGTGGCACATGCTTGTAATCCCAGCATTTGGGAGGCTGAGACCGGAGGATCCGGGTTCACGGCCAGCCTCAGCTACCTAGTGAGGCACTCCGCAACTTAGCGAGACCCTGTTTCAAAATAAAGAATAAAAAATAGGTTGGGAGCCGGGTGTGGTGGCGCACGCTTGTAATCCCAGCATTCGGGAGGCTGAGACCGGAGGATCCGGGTTCGAGGCCAGCCTCAGCTACCTAGTGAGGCACTCCACAACTCAGCAAGACCCGGTTTCAAAATAAAGAATAAAAAATAGGGCTGGGGGTGTAGCTTGGAGGTAGAGTGCCCCTGAGTTCAATCCCCAGTACCGCAAAAAAAAAAATAGGTTGGGGTATAGCTCGAAGGTAGAATGCCCCCGAGTTCAATCCCCAGTACAGCAAAGAAAAAAAAAATGTGGGAGTGACAGGCCAGGGAGGGAGACTAGCTATACTTGTCCTTCCTTTATGTCTCCTTTCTATCTATTTTTAAAATTTCTTCTATCTTACCTCACTATCTATTTGCAAATTTCACAAATTGCTTCAATGAGAGTAATCCTCCAAGTTTCTACCAAAGGCTCTTTCTTACTATAGAATTTTTTGAACCAAATGTGAAGACTGTTTATGAACATAGTTTTAACGTGGTTTTTCCTTAAAACTTATGAAATTTTATTTTACATGTCACAATGAAACATTTTCAAAAATTCCCCGAATGTACATCAAGGTCACTCACTAAACCGAACTGAGATGGAGGGAGGGCGAGGGAGCGGGGTAGGAATCTAGGGAAGGGGTAAAATGAGAAGTGTGGGCACATATGTCGTTATTAATTTGTACCTAACAAAGATGTATGCCTACAACGCATGAATAAAAAAATAAAAATAAAAAAACAAACAAACAAAAAACAAACTATGGAAGAAACTGGGAGTGATGGCACATGTCTATAATCCAAGTACTGGGAAGCTGCGATAGGAGGGTTATGAGTTTAAGGTTAGCCTCAGCAGCTTAGTGAGACTCTCAGGAACCTTAGTGAGACCCTGTTCAAAAACAAAAAAAATTTTAGAGGGCTAGAGATGTAGCTTTGAGGTAGAATGCCCCTGGGTTTAATTCCTAGTGTCTAAAATAAAATAAAAATAAAATCTTTGGAGAGAAATGTAAAAAAAAAAAAAAAATTTCATCACAAAGAATTCATCACC
Organism: Graphiurus murinus; assembly: GCA_004027655.1. Taxonomy (NCBI): domain Eukaryota; kingdom Metazoa; phylum Chordata; class Mammalia; order Rodentia; family Gliridae; genus Graphiurus; species Graphiurus murinus. The sequence goes on from PVLC010021332.1 coordinate 27,379, forward strand.
AGTTTCATCATACTGTCCCAAGTAAAAGACAACTGACTCTTCTACTTTTTCATGTTTCGGGAGTTATATATTATGTTGCATTTGAGAGATACATCATTGTGCTTGGAGAGAATATATTGAGTTTCTTTTCTCAGAATTTCTTAAAAAGCCTAACTATGTCTGTAGTATGTGCATACACCCTGGGATTGAACCAAGGGATTTGAACAGGCTGAGCTCACACTCCACTGCTTAGTCACACTTCCTACATTTTATTTATCAGGATATTTCCTCTTGTACTTTGCTACAGCTTTAATTGCCTTCAAAAAAAATTGAGTAAAATTATAGTTAATGTCACGTTAGATATGATCCAGAGAAAACTTGCCAAGAATTGCAGGTTCCTTTCTATGTTTGTAATAAGCATGTTTTTATTATCATCTCAGACCAAAAACTGTCCCCACAGTATTATTAGCAAACAGTGTATTCAAGTGTTTAAGTTCAAATTCTTCTTATGGTTTAAGAGGTTTTAAGACCAAGGATTTTCATGTGAATGTTCACAACCAGGATGTCTCAAACATTTGTAGTAAACGAAGAAACAGTGAGGGAGAGTCTTGGGAAGGAGCAGATACTTTCTTTTTTTTTTTTTTTTTTTTTTTTTTTTGCGGTACTGGGGATTGAACTCAGAGGCATTCTACCTCCGAGCTATACCCCCAGCCCTATTTTTTATTCTTTATTTTGAAACCGAGTCTCACTAAGTTGCAGAGTGCCTCACTACGTAGCTGAGGCTGGCCGCGAACCCGGATCCTCCGGTCTCAGCCTCCCGAATGCTGGGATTACAAGCGTGCGCCACCACGCCCGGC